>JTDE01000662.1:206290-224930 GCA_014338405.1 Paragonimus skrjabini miyazakii
TTTCCTTTTCGTACTAGCCATTCAATTGGCTAACCAGCATTGGTCGGCTGGACACAGAAGTCTCATTCACACACCTACTGGTCTTATTCCTTCGGGTTTACACCGGATATGTGGTGTGTGAGTGGAACTGCAAGTGGTGCAGCGCAGGCCACTTGCGGTGATGGTTTGAAGCGCAGGCATCCTTTGGCTTCGGTCACTGTCACAGGTTAATCCATTCCGGATGCCGCCAACCATTCGCATTATCGTAATGAGCATTTTTGTGACACTTGATTACTATTATACAGGCTGTTTAATAAGTTACTTGAAAAGTTACTATCAACCGTTCACACAGCCGACAGTTTGAGCGAGCAAGAACTGTCTATCCCAGTTTTGGCGGTTCGTTATGAGCAATATCCAACTTACATACAGTCTTGGTATTGGTATGTTCGCCCTGCCTGACATTTAGGTTGCAAACGTTTCATCACCAAACGAGGTGACATCATCAGTGCGCAAGTGTTTAAGCTTATAGTTATTGAGCGTGCCAAGCTCAGCGAACATACCAGTACCAAAACCATCAACCCGAGCTACAAATAGCACCACCAGTGTTCACAACTATCAGAAACATACCGTCTTATATGCAAGAGCTTATATAACAGTAATCTATCCTATTGATAACGCAATTTCGAGATTTGAAAGTTTTGTAATCATCCGTTTGTTTTCTATCGACCAACAATATAGACAAACAGTTAAAAAACAGACGAACAGATTTTGCAACACTGGATATAGGGTTGTTATTAGTGAACCAGTCACACATCAATGAACGTTTCGTACATGGAATACAACACCGATTTCATTTACACCACATGAGAGTATATTGCTGAAATGACCATCTACAGAAAACGTTACAAGCCTGGACCATGGTTTTGTGACCTTTACACTTCAGTGATTCGGAGTGGTAAACAGACAGAGGGAGTTAAAATTGTTTGTGTTTAACCTAATTCTAACTGATGTGTTGTTTACGAAAAGATCGAATTAGTGAAGAAATTTACTCGTGATCATACACACAATTTTTAAAATCAAAATAATTTTGTTGACTCTTCTAGCTACATTCGTTAAAGTCATTCATATATTTTAATTGCGAACTTGCTTTTGGAAATTTCTCCCGACACATACTTTAGTTCGTCTACAGATCAATGAGAATATGAAATTGTGTTTGACTGCCTCACCTGCTAGTTAATCGTTTGAAGCCGCTGTTTGCTTGGATCCGATTTGAGATCTATGGAAAATGGTTGAGACCTTTAACTAAATTGATTTACTTGCGTCTTGGTGCTACAGCATTGATTTAATGGCAGTATTGTTCTGCTGGCGTTGTTAACCCTTGAAAATAACTTATCATTCACTCGTACGCGTCGGTAGAAACAGTGTCATCATTCCATTATTGATAACACCACCCATCAAGGCAGTTCGTGATCATCCCTCAGCCAAATGCTTTGAGCGGATCTTAGATGCGGTAGTCATCCGACATATGTATGAACTGAAAACAAGAGAATTTTTCATCTTTCTTGTTTTCGGGATACAGCGGCCTGGGATACTTACGTTGTAGTTTGCCGAAACAAACTGTGAAACATTTTGTTGCAAACCACACTGAAGCTCAGTGGCCAATCCATCCCAGATGTGATAGCTCTGCTATAAGGATTACGTGAAAATTTATGCGGTGGCTACTCTACACGACATAAGGACTATCTGGTAGAAACATCAGCTGAATGTTCTGACAATGGTCAGGTGTAGAAGGTATTATGGTATTCACTAACGTTTAGAACAGTAGATAGGCACCACATATTTTCTCTAAGAACTGACACGCAATCATCCGTACATTACTTCAAAACACGTTCTTCTGCCCGGCTGAGAAAGTTTAAGATTACATGAAGCGATGAGTTCAAATAAATCCTGCTTAGAAGAAGCGAAACACTGAGTTCACCTGAAGAAATAACAAAAACCTACAGTACATACGTGTTACTGTTACTGCACCTCAGCACTGCACGTTGACTATCATGATTGCACAATTTAAATACTAGAGTTTAGAAGCTGCTTGATAGCCTCCAAACATTCGTTTACTTTAATTCAAGATGTATCACAAATGATCTTGCGGACATGCGAAAAATACAACTGGCGCAGTTAGAGTGGTTGCGGTTGTAGACTATGGTGAGTCGAAACCAAAGACAGGATGCAGGCTGCGTGCATGCGTGCCTAGAGTGATTTGGCTTATTTGCCTATATTCGTCGTTTGTTAATTATGAAAAGTTTTTCTGAAATTAACGTTTGGCACAATGAAAGAAGGCAAGCGCAACTTACATGAACATTTTTTCTCCTCTAAATTTTACTGTAAGGTATTCACTGGGTGTCGGGTGTCGAGATTTCCTAGTTAATTGCATGAGATTGGGCGATTTACTTTAGCTCGTTAGAAATTGCCTAAGAATTTAGAGGTCTCCGTGCTCAACACTAATTTGGGCGTTTAATCACTACACAATCAATAATATATCTATGCCTGTATCAGTTTTTGGCGCTCTCGTTCGCAATATTATCCGACCACACCGGCTTCATTAGCCAGATTCATCGCACGGAAATTTCGAATCATATTAGCATTTATTACCGCCCTGCGTTTTCTTGTTACAGTCGGCCGTAACAGTTTATGAACAGCCCTCAGTTAAAAAACCCTACCAACTGGGCGAGTCGTTTGCTTTAAACCTGGAACTGCAATTCAGTTAGCCTGAAGGTAGTGACCACTGAGCAGGAGAACGATCGGGATTAAACTAGCAGTCGGTAGAATTCGCTGCAGCAGTATTCCACCACGCCGCAGCTAAATATATGAGTCGGTCATAGAAGGTGGTCATCAACTGTTTATAGACGATCACGTAGCACTGGCATTTTTATATGTTGATGAATATTGTTAGTAAAAACCAGATTCAACGATAATTCACAGGCTGAAATAAACTCTCAAGCAGATGACCATTCGGTAAACTCTTGCCAATAATTTGTACGTTACCGCACATGGCATCTTTTTGCCGACATTGCTTTGCTTCCAGTCACAGAAGAAGCTATCGAAGAGTAGTATGAATCAAGGCTGTCCACTTTCGCCATTTTTATCATATTTTTAGGATACCCGCGTGGACCTCCCACCTGGCGGAAGACTGACTGATGTTGATTGTCCTGATGGCAACGTGTTGCTTGCTATTTTTTAAGTAGTATAGACAGTGTGTATTATTACGCGCCGGGTTAACTAGTTGTACTGGACTCTACGGCCTCAGGTTGCAAAGTGCTTCCGTAAAATTGCTGTGACTACGTAGATGTGAAGACGGATAATGAAGTTATGGGAGCTGTTGACCGGTTTGTTTATTTGGGAAGTCGCATCAACAGCAAAAGAGATGTGGGGCACGAAGAAGAACTGCATAATTCTTAGATTTGAGCGGTATTTGCTAATCTGAACAATTTTGGCGACAGAAAGACACCTCTCTGATGCTCAAGCGTCGTGTGTATTTGGCGACAATGAGGGCTGTATTACTTTACAACTGCGAAACTTGGTCACTCATAGTAATAGAAGTGAACCATCTTCAAGTACTTGACGGTCAATGTCTGCGTCCGTTCGGTTGCATCAGGTGACACCAACGAGTAAGTAGCGGAGAGGTCAGGGGCTGGTATTTGTTAATAACTGCTAAGCAAATTCTTCTGTTCAATCCTTACACTTGGACTGACTTAGATGATTAGGTCATGTGGTTAGAATGCCAGCTAGTCGTCTGCCAAACCTATCATTCTTTGCCAACGCGAGGTGGACAGATGCTGAGCTGATACATTGGAAGTCGCCAAGGATTGGTCACTGTTAGCACCGTTCCTTTTCCGTGCTGGGGACGTCGCAACTTACCGAGTCGATGGCTGGAGGCACTAGGTGGAATGACGGCTATTCGGGCTCAGTGGCGTGAATGTTGTCGTTCTCTAGTCAAGTTATCTGTGGAGTGAGTGCAATTAAGGGGGCGAGACAGCAAAAGCCCTGAGGAAGCTATCAAGATAATGATGCCTTATTTTCACTTATGGCTTGATTATTTGTGTACAGGTTTAAGGTACCTTGTTGTGAGATGTTTGCATGCGGAAATACCTATTTTTGATAGTTAGGTGCCCTCCTTATTCTTCCTGTTTCCTGTTTTCTTTCTAGCCAGGGCCTATTTTGTCTTGGTTGTACGGCAGTCTAGCATCATTGCGAACCATTGATGTACTGTTGCCTTTGAAGATGATGGTCGTGATTGCGGAAAACATATTATATTGCCTATTGCCATGTCGGTAGACATTTCAACCCAATTAGTAAGAAAGTTCACTCATTCTTCTCTTGTCGGTAATACTTCCTAAACATTTTTATGTCATCATCTTCAAGATTGGTTCCAATTTGACGGAGAAAGAACACACAACTGGCTCTTCTCGTTAAGTGCGTGAACATTTCCGTTGAAATATGCCGCACACACTGATATGTTATCTGGTAAAACTGAGTAAACTGTGTTTAGACTCCTGGTTTTGTGTATGAGGCATCTGTGAGTGTCCACATATCAACTGTGCACTGTTATAGCGTGTGATCACTAAGTGTGACAACTTTTTTTTAAAATCTGAGTCTGACGTGCAGTTAGTAAGTTGAAAGAACTTTAGTTAATCTGCTACCCTGTCGGCTTCAACTGAAAAATCAAGTGGGGGTTTCTTCTGTTCTCAACTACATTTATCGTAAACTAGTATTTTCACGTTCCAAATGGGGACCATTTTCACCTTACCACCCTCAACTCTGTGGTATCCGTTTCATTCGTGGTCATCCTCCGTCTGTCCTATCTAACACTCACATATGTGCCACACAATTAAGAAAGTCTCTAATCCAACAGGTCACGTGGTGTGCACGAACTTTGAGTAATACTTGCTCCTTTTGCTACTACTAGGTAAACAAATGTGTACTGACTGCCTCCTACGAAACATGCAACACAGTGCGATTATCACTGTCATGTCTGCGTCATGTGAGTCATTTGGCGGCGCGTTTACAGTTCACAGACAACAGTCTAACAGATTTTCTTCAAGATTTACCCCAAAGATGGATAAAACTTGAACACCAGCATACGAACAGTATGGTTTTTTATAAATATATAAGGTGTTAGGTTTAAGTAACATGTGTGATCGACGGCTGTTTATTATCACCAATACATTGCGGTATTTCACAGTATGACGTCTTCTTCATTTCATGTCATCTTTCAGCAGAATTCCAAGTTTTCCTTTTTATATGGCTGCTATAGACGAAGCACCTGGTCCCGTCATTAGTCACATTTTGTGCATTTTATCAGAGTCTATTTGTGTAAGTAACACATTGATGTGAGTAAATAGGTTATTGTTAGCTTCAGCCACTGGATCACCCAGATGCTCGAGAGACAACTTGACACAATTTCAGCCCAACTCTCATGAGTTCACAATCGTGGCATGTGTACTGATTTTCTATTTTACAATCACGTTAGCTATCAGTTTCATCCGTGCACAGAATGTATAACACACATATGTTCATTGGTCGTTTTGTTTCAACTTTATTAAGCCGAACAGTATTCCTCTGCTTCACATCACGTTTTGAATTTCATCATAGATCTACAAGCAATTTTTCATTCATAGAAAGAAACTGATCAACTGCACTGCAATAAAGCTGGAGCTAAAGCCAACCAAATTACGACTGTTTTCACAGAACGACATAGTCGTTAGTGTCATATATAAATGTTATCTAAATTTACGATACTTCATTCAAACGATGCGTAGGTTTCGCTACGACTGCTTTTATCTAGTTAGGACGTTATGTGAACTGTCCGTTTCCAATCTGCGATGATCTTAGTATCCGGTATAGTATGCCGTCAATTTACTGTGCATTGATGAATATCAAAATTAGCTGGGTAAACCTGACAGTACCTGACAAGTGTTACTTGTAAAGCATATCATATCATTTTTACTTGGGGCTTATTGACAACCAATAACTATCTGGAAATAAATTATTTAATACTAGACGATATTGTTTGCGTGAAAGTGACACAACTGAAATAGTTTCGTCTGCGCACTTCGAATTGAACACTTGTTAACTGATAATAGTTTACACATCCAGTCCAAATTATCGACTGATTGATGTAGAAAGCACGCAATAGAATTGAAGTTGGTTTAGCTCAGACTCCATTATTTTCAGAAAAGTAACTCAAATTTTTCTGGTAACATATTTGAATAGAGATGTCAGAAACAGTTTTTTTGCACAATATATCTCTCGAGCACATTTCGCTGCATTCCATCAGGTACATACTGCAGTCTGTGGGTTTATATAGCAAAGTTTAATGGGAAGTTTTGGTTCGCAAAACGCTCATGGATGCAACAATACCGGGCTCAAGTCAGAATGTAACAAGTCACAAGGAACCAGCGTCATCGATCGCCCGACACCTGTTGACTTGTCGACCCCAACTGAACCTGGAGAAGGCGTTTCGGATACGTTGCGCAACAAAAAATCGAAGGCGTCCTCGGTTCGCGGGGGCGGTAGCAATTAGCAAATGGAAGCCACCCCTCTGTGCACAGAAAGACTTGTTCGTCAGTACCAAAATGCCCTGGTAGTTGATGTGTATGGATGTGTGTGTGTACGTGTGTTTGTGTGGTTGTTGATTTTGTTGTTTAGCTTCACAATGCCCATTGAACTTTGCTATATAAACCGACAGACTGCAATGTGTACCTGATGAGATGCAGCGAAATGTTCTGGAGAGATACATTGTACAAAAAGCTGTTTCTGACTTCTCTGTCCATTAATTTTGCCAAAACATTTGTGTGTATCCGAGATGCGGCATGTTTCTCGTTAATATGGGTTGAAAGTGTCAACCACTGGGCTAGTAACCTTACACTACACATGGTCGTGAATCACATCCAAAACTTTCTCCCCTACATTGTTTGTAGGTCATGAATACATTAGGCTTATAAAGGCCTCTCAAATTCGAGCAGTTGAGTGACGAATTGCGTGACGATGGTTATAGGGTCTTTCCTTGAATCAATATCGGAATGCGTATTCAGCTTTACAACAGTAGACTCTGAAAAGAGAATTGCTAAATCGTTTTATTCATTCTGTCCTAACCGAGTTGGATCCATTGATTGTGACTGAATCTACCCTTACACTTACTAACTAGTGTTGTAAGAGTATTGAACACACAGAGCTTATCATGTAGTGACATTAACATTTGCACGCGATTGCCGCTCTCGTACTATATTCCGTTCAATTCCATTAGCCAGTCTTTAGCTAACGTGAATTTTATTTTCTTCCTGTCTTCTATAATTAATTGTTCATCCTAATGAACCAGTGGTTCGATAGTCAGACTCACGTTTCATAGTCATCATCTGGTTTTCAATGATGTTGTCTGTAACTGTGACCCAGCATCTCCTACAGTAGTTGTTTCATGTGAGTTCTTGTTGAACTATCTCACTTGATTGCCTTGATCGATTTCATTGACCTTGAGAGCTTATCAAGGTATGAGCAGTAAAACTGTTTCTGGAAGATTTGCAGACAGGAATCAAAATGCAGTGTATCCATCAATACCAGGATTAACTGATAAACCAAATAATCTCGACAACATTTGACATGCTTTCGATATGAATTGATTTATGGTTACCAGGTTATAGTCTCTGTAAAGGCTGACAACTGCATCGGTTGAATGACCTGAAAGTGTTGTTTTTGAGGTTGTTACTTGTCAAGTCATGTAGTTTTGAAGCATACTGTCGTATCATTTTCTGGCTCGAGTCCAACCGCAATACCACTTAGAAAGTTTGGAGCAGTCCTAAATACACAACAGTAGATGATTGAATTAACAATTTGTGAAATAACCTGCAATGTTCTGGCCGCAAAATTTAAAGCGTTTGTTGTAACCGGTGTGCATGACAGAATCCGAATTGTAGCAAATTGTGGTTGAAACGTTCAAGCAGACTAGGGCCGGCAAACTGACTACTGAATATTCACTGACTAAACTATTTCTCAAACTGTTACCTTTTTCAAATCACAATGATATATAATTCAAAGCCGTTCACTGTATTTTTGATGCATGGTGAGTTCGTTTCAAATATACCCATTACGATAATGAGAACAAAGACATATAGGCGAAAATATGTTTTCGATAATTCATCTTCAGGCCGATATAATTATATAAGGAGTTAATAGAGTTAGATCGAGATATCGATCGGACTTATTACGGAGAAACTAGGTCACTGGTCAGTCAAATTGGCGATGACTTGATTGGTCGGTTACATCACGTTTGTCCATTGGTTTGACCGCGCAGGTTGGCCATCGACACCGTGGATTTGTGGCCATGGTAGGTCCAGCGCCTGAACAAACCGTTTTTTGATGACATAATACCGGGTCAAGCAGCCTGATTCCGATCGCCTCGGCAGTACAAAGTGTTCTCATTCGGATCCCTTTTAATGGGTTGCCTGGCACGCGATATTAGTTCCGTACGCATCTTTCTGTATCGAATCGGACAATGCTCTTCATATACTTTTGGAATTCCACGATAATTTCTATTCCGTGTTTGATACATTTGAGACCTGGACAAGTGTGTCACGACAGCAAAGCCTTTGAGAAAACATACATCACTTACGGATGCATTCAGCGAGGATCCTTCACCTGATTCGTTACGAACCTATTTAAGTCAGTCCCCGAGTTTATAGTCACAACTTTCGATGAGAATGACCAGACTTTCCTACTAATGGACGCCATAAAAATGCGACTGGTTTGATAACACACGGAAGCCGATTACCTTACTAGCAAAGTCACGGGATACATATTTAAGTCACGATCTGACGGACGATCACCTATATCCCAGTTGTTATTGTTTTTAAGTCCCCGAGGTCAACACGGCTTGATGGATCAGTGTACGCTGCAAGGATATATGCTGTGATTGTGTCTCACTCTGATCATTCCGCGTACTTGACAGTTGTTAACTAATTCAAAACTGAACGTTGAAACAGCATGCATTTCATCAAAGGACATTAAGCATCATACTGCATTGTCTTACAAAGTTGTCTTACAAACCAGTAAACACAAGATTTCGTCAAGCAGAAACATATATGCATCATTATCTCCACGCAGTTCTTTGATTTAATTTTCTGTGTGGATGGCATGGTGTTTTGCTATTCAAGTGAGTTACTTTGGCCAATACTTGTGTTGATTGAGTTTGACGGTTAACGGATTAAACGTGATTCCTAGTGGCTTGTAACTCAAACGCTTGTAAGCATGCAGAACGTACAATAAATGTTTCGACATCCTTTTGACTGCTTCCCATTTGTCACTGTATTTGGAAATAAAATAGTGTGACCACAAAGTATGATCGCTGGTAAGCTAACATTTACACAGTCATACAAAATGTTTGCGTAACACAGTTGTCTTGACCAAACTTGACCTGTATCGAATTGGAAAAAGTACATTCTGCGTCTCCATTAATAAACGCTATATACTATGCGGTGTGCATGCTACAGTTCCGTTGTGTGCATGGTTAAGAAACTAGTGGAAAAGACAGTCCTCGTCAACTTTTAGCCTAAGACGATATGGAAACAGAAACTGCTTTCATACGTACAGAACTACACTTTTAAATGGGCATCACTTAAATATTCACTGATCCCGGACTAATATGGTGATATGATATAGATGTAACCACTTTATCGGTACCGCCCACTCATCCCGTTACTACTAATGTTACATAGTGATAACTAAGGGTTGCACAGCTGCAAGGCAAGTGGGGGCAGAAATTGCCTAAGAACAAAAGCGACCCTTATTAAAGCGAAGTGAAATTACCGACGTCATTGTTTGTCTGTGTACTGTACTCGAGATATAGTGTCCAGTCAAACAGACTAGTAACAGATGATAAATCAGCATGACAATAGACTAGTTTAGAAATCAATATCGTCCAACAAAACCCACTCTGACGACCACTCCCGAGAAACGGGCACGCGAGGTTTCAAGTGCAGCGTTCCGCAGTTGAAAACCTTTTCCTCCCGAGATAGTTTTGGGCATATCAGCAGATGTAACCACATCACTGTGCGTTCGTATGATCAGTACTGACTGAGCGTTGAAAACCAATCTGTTCGGTTTATTCCTTAGGATTGTAAACTGTTTTCCAAACCGCCTTGATATTTCCTCTCAACTGAATGAGACAGATGCAACTGATTGGTAGTCCTATTGTCGATAACGTGGAAATGAATGAGGTTGTTTGGGAGAAACATGTACTAGAAAAGCAAAAACACGTGAATATATTCAAATTAACCGATGACTGACTATATGCAGGCAATTACATTTCAGTGAATGTATTAGATTCTCACTGAATTTGTCTTTATTTCTGGTGAGTTTCAAACGGTTCTCAGTTAACTCTACAAATTTATTCGGAACAGGTGACGTTTTGGCCTTAAAAATTCCGACCATAACAAGACTCGTAGGTTTGCACAGATGTTCTCACAAGCAGGAAATACTATAGTTTGGCAAAATGAATCTTATACTGACTAAAATGAAGCTGCATGAAACGTTGACTGAAAGCATCGTATTATGTCGAAGTCGTTGTATTTAATAAAGCGCATACGAACCACCTAAGTCGGCATTTTGCACTAAACCACCCGTCAAATCAGGAAGAAGGCGCTTGGTTTTGATCGGTCTCAAAATTACCTGAGTTTTAAATTATAGATGCTCCTTTGTTCTCTCGAAATCTGCGCCTAACACTTACTAATGACGATTAACTTGACACCTCTGGTTTGCTGCTTTCCCAGAACGTAATTGTAAAGTTTGTGAGTTTCAATTGCACTAATATGTCTTATGCTAAGTAAGTTTGCAGTCATGGCTGATTTGGGTGGGATGTACGGTGCACCAATCCAATGACTAAGACGCAGTGTTATATCAAAGGCACGTTTCCTGTGTCTATCTTCTGAATGCACTCTCTCGCATAATCGTTAATGTTAACTACTCGCATAATTGTCAGTAATGTTGACAGAATAACGTGATACATGTTAGTGTTCTTAATCACACTCGAAGTTCTTCGTCTCTCGGTGTTTCCGGTACGTCTATGAATCATCCGGCACACCAGTATGCCAACAGTACGATGAAGGCAGCGCGTGTGTCTTCACTCTTATTTCTGCTGTACAGAGCTACAGGTGTACGACCATGACCAAATAAGACTTGTGTTCAAGTAAAAGTTTCCCCAGTTTCATCAGCTAGATAAATAGCATCTAGACACTAGAATAAAAAGAGAACAAAAGTTACACACCGAAAACCCATTAAAACTGGTTTAATGGACAAACTCAGATGCAGAAGTGGAGGGGGGGGGGGGCAAATTATTCTGCTTAATCGAACACATCCATCAACCACTGCACAGTGTAAAATATGGTTTCCTAAATAATCGAATAAGCTGAGTATTTCAGCACCTAGTTTAATATGTACATCAGAACATTTACGAATGGTAACTTGTTCCTAGCGTATCTTCATTAATCTCTTAAATTTAGTTACGTCAGAGTCACTGACCAGTTCCAGTAGATAAAATTCCAATTCCCATCAACTCCCAAATCCTAATGAAAAGTGTGCTCGTAACCCAGACAGATTTCTGACGGTATTAAGTATGGAATTACTTTGGATAAGTTCGAAGCCGTATACAGTCGTTACACTTGTGTTCTGTATCCATTTTCAAAATAAATGAATTCCGTCAACGTGTAGATACGGAAAACTTTGAATGACATGGATTAAATAATCGATACTTGATGCATACAGTTGATGTTCTGATGTTGACTAAGATATTTCAAACACAAAACGAAGGCGAATTGCTTTGGCTGTGTGAGTACTACAGGTCTCATGAAGATCACGACTGAATATAATTTGACTTGATAGCAGTAAGTATACATTGTCTGTATGCTGTTCAACATTATGTAAACCATTCACGCCTATTAATGAAGTCCATGTCTTACAAAAGTGCTTTAATATATAAAAAAAAGAAAAACCTTCGACTCAATTAAAACATATAAATATAATCGGAATTGAAATAAAATTGAAATTGCTGCAACCATTTTATTAACCACAATTTGAAGAGAGAGAATGTAAGAATGGCATTTACTTGACTTTGGACGGTAGTCATGAAAAGTATTTGCATCATGCTTCTGTCTGTGTGGTAACATAATGAGGCCTAGCGTTTTCCCAAGTACCCTTCGGATGTTCACATGTCTTCAGAACAGAGTCGATGATTACATTGAACATAAGCGGTTTTCTTTTCAAAATTCATGAAGTAAATAATCTCAGTCAGGTGTGTTGAAATAACTTTGAATTGTGTTGTCGTACGTGAGTAGACACGTTTTGAATCAATGTGATGACTCGTTGATACACAGGTTGCTCAAGCTGAATCTGACTCTGGTGACCGGACCCATTGTGCAGATGTAGTCTGGACAGAACTCGAAAGAATGACTATTTGCATAACGACCCGAGGCATATTCCCACTTCACCGTTGATGGGATTTTCAATCTAACGAATCATTCAATTGTTGGCACGTCGTTCGTAGTGACAGAAACAGTCTTTTCCTTAGCTGGATGAGTTGATTAGTGTGTGGATCACAATCTGCCACTTACGTATGAGTCGTGAATTCGATTCCAGATATGCATGGTGCTGATTAGACCCAACTAGGTAAAACAACTATCCAACACCTCACTGATGATTTAACCGTGAGCAACCGCCAAACGAAAGCGTTCCACCTGAGTTTACGTTTTACATGCTAAAACCGGAAGCCTAATCGGCTACTTTCCGCCTGAGCACAGCAGCTCCCATTCACTGTTCGTTCGTCATACATTTGTATTCACAATTTGTAACGTACTGTCACAGTTCGTTAGTCCGGAGTTAGACTTTTCAAATGGCGGCCATCGTTTACTAGCCATGTTGTATGATAGGCAGTATCGTTGTGAGTAGTATACTACTCACAAGTAGTATGTTACCCACAAGCGGCATTCAGGAACAAAAGGGCAAGCTCCGAACACCAGGAAGTCGGCGGACAAGAAGAGACTATCAGAATAGTGTGTACGCGCTGTGGCAGAAGTTTCACCTAGGCGAATGATGACGTACTGTCAACCGATGTATGTGAATTCATGTCTGATGTGCAAATGAATGTACGCAGTAAACGAATTCTCAGGCCAAGCATCTTTTGCGGTCACAAAGACTGGTGCCGTGACGAACGCGAGGAGGAAGGTACCCTGGCCGCAGCCGTTCGAAGACGTCCGGACGTTCCTGGAGGACTTAGAGGACGTGACCAAAGTGGTCGTAGTCAAGACCAACCGTGGGAAGCTGGCTGCCCTGGGGACGCTGGGGAAGGGCAGGGCGAAGAGGCCCTGCGAAAATGGAGTGGACCGCTGCGAAGGAGGCCGACCGCCAGGAGGCCATGCGGAGGTTCAAGGCAGCCAGGCATGCACAAGGGGCGGATCCATACGTGTTTGCCGCTACTCAGCAAGGTTTGCTGGACAGAATTCTGCTAGGATTGGATCAAGAACCACGACGGCAGTTATTAACGGAATAGTTTATTGAAGGTCTCCCGATGGCTGTTCGCGACCAAGACCGTATTGCCCATGTCGCCCAGCCGATGAACCTTGATGAGCCTGCGAAGGCGACGCGGGACGACGCGGGAGTTGGCAATCATGTCCATGGCCTCAGTGGATGCAAACGGCAATACGGATATGGAGATGCTCGACCTGAACATTCGTCTACTGCGCAAACTCCCGTATGTGTCATGTTAAAAATTAAACCACAAACACGTACACTCATTTGCACATCAGATATGAATTCACATACATCGGTTGACAGTACGTCATCATTCGCCATGGTGGAACTTCTGCCATAGCGCGTACACACTATTTCGATAGTCTCTTTTTGTCCACCGACTTCCTGGTGTTTTGTTCCTGAATGCCGCTTGTGGGTAACATACTACTTGTGAGTAGTATACTACTCACAACGATACTGCCTGTCATACAACGGTCAGTTATCATTCGATCAGCAAAGATCTCATCACGGTCAGTACGATCAACCCTCAGACCAGTATATACACTATGACTGCTTAGGTGGTTAGTTCTATACGACCAGTCGGGTTTGTCCAGCATGAGTTCACGTGTGAGTTCACATCCCGTAGAGACTCACCAATGCCCGCACACATCAGCCAATCAAACCAAGACGGGAGGCGAACGCATTAGACATTTATATGCTCGTTCCGAGTCGATGCACTGGGCAGGTGCCTTGAGAAGCTGGAGAACCGCTTATTAACGACAGGTATAACCGGCACTATGTGATCCTCAAGTGTGTAGTCCAGAATGGTGCATCTGCTTGGAGCAAACAGATAACTAAATGTCTCATTAAAAGGCAAATTGTCACAGACAAATACGACCACAAGGTTCTACTATATCCCATCTCTCAGGAATTCGGAAAGTCCACAAACCTTGTTTACTGGAACTGCTCAAACCCTTCCGAAAAACGATTGTCAAGTGCGTACATGTCGTGAATGCCCAAAAATTATGCTCATTAGACGTAATCTTATTAGTTACAAACGTAACGTTGCTAGAAACTGTCAATGGTATCTGTGACTACGTGTCCGAGACCGGATCCGATACCGAATTGCCAATATTGAAATTAAACGAGCTTCTGATCCGATACACATTCGATGTGCGAGTGTTATTCAACTGTGCTGTATCGACAGACAGATGGTGTATCAATGGGATCCACGCCCGGATTTCTACTGGCCGATATACTCATAGGAAACCTTGATCGCATCATGCATCAATCCATCCCTAACCATTTCAGTTAGCATCGTCGATACGTAGACGATATGTTTACCATTAGTAGCTCGAATACTAATATGTGAACAGTACTTGAAAAGTTTAATCACACCCATCAGTCAGTTAAGTCTGCTCTTGAGGAGGAGACTGAAAACCAAATATCTCTTCTAGACGTTCAGTGACATCGACGGGTCGACGGTGCTATTCAACGTAGGATTGATTTTTATCATACCTGGACAGGTCAGTACATAAACGTTTACAATTTTGTATCCCTACAGCAAAGGAGGAATCTTGTGCGATGCCTGGCAAACACAGTATACAGGATTTGTCCAGCTGATGCGTTCGACGGTGACCTAGGATTCGGAGGGAATTTACTCCGTTGTAACGATGACATGGAGCGGTTTACTACCGGGACCATTATTATAAAATCACACAAACCTGTAGTGCAGGGAGTATTCAAGAAGCCTATATTAATCTGAGTGCAGATTGATTGACAAATAGACTTAACCAGACAGTCCACAAGACATATACCACAACCGAACTCGACATCCAGTTCACCATACCACCATTTCTCGAGATTTATAACAAAGATAGACTAACCATTCAGAAATCATCTATGTGTATCTGTTCATTCACTTGTTCCTGTCGGGCGGGCTATATTGGTCGACCGCCGAGACAACTTTTCTAAACGAATCCGAGAACACCATCCACGCGAAATAGGCGCATGAGGAAACACGATCTGTCAACAGCGCTATCAGTGTTCATCTGGTTGTTAGCCGGCACAGGGTGATCACTGGTCAGGTTTCCCAATGGTATTTCGCGTACCAGGCGACCAATTATAAGCTGTCCGACTTGAGCCACATTGTACTGCCGAAGCTATCGGAATCAGGCTACCTGACCCCGTGTTATATCATCAAAGGTGGCTTGTTTGGGCGCTGCACCTACCATGGCCACACATTCACCGGGTCAATGGCCAGCGTGCGCGGTCAAACCAATGGATGAGGGCGACCTAATATGCCAATCACTCCATATCCAGCCGACTGACCAGTGACCTAGTTTTTCGGTAATGAGTCCGATCGATAGCTCAATCTAATTCCATTAACACTCCATATAATTTTTCCAGCCCGAAGGTGAATACTCAAAAACATCCTCACCAATATCACTTTATTCTCATGATGGGTCGGTTCATTCGCACCTCGACGATTGTCTGCACATCATATATAAGTCGAACATAGATATGGATTTAGTGTTAATTTGTAATTAGGTATATAACGTTAAGTATATAAAGTTTGAGATTTTATGTCAGCCCAATACTTCACCAACAGTATTGTTATATAGCAATCTATTAAGCCACTATGTCCATTGGCTGAATACAACTTCATCTAGACTGGACACCACATAGTTGTTGCTACTGTCCCTGTTGTGTAGATAATGATTTTCCAGTTGTTCACTTAAACATTCCCCATTCTATATGCGCGCTCCACACAAATTGGAAATCGGTTATCTTTAACAGCAAGTCGACTTTTATGTGTAGTTATTCTATTTGGACTGGTCTCATGTGCAACCGTTCAATTTGTGACGCATCTTTGTGACAACCACAATTCTAATGGAATCATGAATAACCGAATATCCCGGTCACTGGGACTTTTTCTCTCCAATCGCCTATGTCCGGTTAAGCAGAGTAGTGACAGCCCGTTGAAACCAACCACGAATGTACATAACTGAGAAGATTACAGCCGTTTCACATCCTCTACTGGGCTAAATAACACACGATAGTCGCATTGCTGGAGCACCCAATGCAACTGCGTTGTCATTGCATACCAACATTTGGAAAGTCACGATAGTGTTTCCACACGTGGTTCTGAAGCATTCAACTTGGGATGTTTAATTAAATAGACAACGACATAGAGTAATTCGGGACACAGTAATCAATCTGGTGGGAGTAGTTGAATTAATGACCAGAGCGAAGTAGTTCCCAGCAAGTATTTAGCACATAGTGCGAATTCCGAGCCAATGAGCACACAATGAACCACACTCACCTACTGCTGCCAAATGGAGCCAATAATATTGATATGTTATAGACTAACCAAGATATTTGTTCCATCAAAATTCATCTCGGTTATTACCATACACATGAAAATATGGCATGCGCTGTTTGATGCAGTTTGCTATGCCGACGTTTCTCAGTCGGAGACGACAAGTTGAGAATGATTAGAATACGTGGGTCATTTAACTGATCGTTATTCGCTGGGTTAAGATGTTAATTATGATTTACTTCATCGTTAAGGGCTACCTGCAAGTCTGGATTCTGTTCAACGTCGATACGATCCCATTTTGTGAATACATGCTTGATAAACTCAGCTATTACATCTGATGAGTTTGATCAATATGCCTGTGAACATGGTGTTTCACTTCCGTATCCTGAACAATAGGCCACTGATCTCTGCTGTAAGGAAGCTGGACATTTTGTTTTGGAAATTTGGCCCTCCTTTACAACGTTCTATCTAGTAGGATTATCTAATCCGTGCGTGGCAACACTTCAAACCTGATCAGCAGACGAGCAATTTTGGACACATGTTTGCAGTTGTGCATTTTATAGTTCAGCTCTTGACATCTAATTACATAATCTCGTGACTCATCACACGGAATGGAGTATTGTGAAATAGGGCGGGACATATCACGTGCGCCCTGACAACCCGTAGGAATCGGTGAGCATTAATAAATCACGTGAAGGACGTCAAACCTGCGGCCTGTCTAACGATTTCATCCAGCTCTGTGCAAAATTATATATGCATTTATCTAACAGAAAACAACTAGTTCATTGACTCAACATACTATTCGGTAGCACACCGTTTTTGTTTCCAAATTTTATCTACAATTCACTCACCTGATATGACAGAACGCAGCCAGTTTCCTTCAAGCCGGACGATTTCAGTCAGCCCTTGCATAGTCTTCTAGCAGATGCAACTGTTCTACGCTCTGTGTTGGTTGTTCTACTACAAGATGCTTGTTCTGCCTTCCCGTGACTGTGCGAACCTTGAGTGTTGCTATTTCTTGTTGTTTTAACTGTATCGTTGATTGTATGATGCCCATCAAACAAATGAACCTGTATGCTGTCACTAAGTTTGAGGCGGATTTCACAGTAAAATGTTCTGATTATTCGTCTAAATCGTTCGTGAACTAGTTTAAGACAACTTAGAGAACGTTACCTTGAAACCGGAGTACACTTTACAAAGAAGGTTTCGTTCTGAAAAGATTGACAGCGTAAGGAATCAAAATCTTAGCAATTATACATATGGTTACCACCACTGAAAAAGCTCATCTTACTTCAGGTAAACAGATTGAGGGTAATATAACAGTTAGACCATTGCCTTCCATTTAGTCTCTACAGTACTGGTCTATTCACACCTCTTATATACACCGGTACATTGGTGTGCACAGAACCTCCAGGCTGATCGGTTTGTTAACATTGTTTTTTGGCTGAATTTTTCGAACAAGTTACACAACAAAACATGATACACAATATATTCAACTTCACTAGAATCAAGTTTGGTTCGTTAGTTAAAACCTAGACTTTTCTCTTCGAATTTCTCCCCAATTGATCAGTGGGCTAACTGGATTCTATTGGGCTTACTCATACAGATTTGACGAAGGGTAAAAAAATATGATCTATACATCCCCGGCCAGGACGAAACCCTGCCTGTTCCTCTCTGATGTTTAACTCCCGAACTGCAGTGAGTCGACGAAGTATGATGGAGGCCAGAACCTTAGAAATGACTGGGGTCAAACTAATTCCCCTATGGTTTTCACAAGAGCTCCTGATACCC
>JTDE01000663.1:0-16988 GCA_014338405.1 Paragonimus skrjabini miyazakii
CGTAGACGCCGGATTTCTGTTCGAGTGTTGGCATACTGACCCGCGTTGAGTCATTGATTGCATCAGCCACTTGGAGATGTGCTCGCCTTCCTTTGTCGCAAGTTTCGGTCCGTTCTGCCACTGTATGAATCACCGCAACTGCAAGTGAACTGGTAAATAACATGAAAGGGACAGGTTTTCAAGAAAGAACGATCAGGGCAGTGGAGATTCATCCTGCGGATGGAAAGCAACAGGCGCAATTCCGCTGAGGAATATGCGTGATCAATGGCTGACTACAACTTTCGACTTAAATCGGTAATATTGTGGTCACCTATGTAAGGGAGGATTATAAAACCTGCTTCTTCGGCGCTGATTGTGGTTTGGGATAGCCACTCGTCCCTTGCGTTGAATTTCAATATATTTGGCTGGATATCCATTCGCCAGCAGAACACTCTTCAAGAGCTCCGCTTCAGGCTTTAGATGGTCGGTTGTGCATATTTTCCTTGTTCGTTGAAAAACGATTCGCACCAAACTACGTCTGTAAGCCAAATGTAAGCGCAAATGAAGAGAATTGTAGGTACTGCCCACTCGATAAACAGACCTACTAAGTGTACCATCTAAACGTCTAGAAATAACGACATCTAAAAATGGTAGTGAGTTATCGAGCTCTTGTTCATGAGTAGCACAGAGATTTCGACGAACGGAAGTAAAGTGTTGTAGAAAAGTGATAAAATGATCAAAATCGGTGAATATTAGAATGTCATTGACATACCGCTTACAAAGCAAGGAACGATCAATGTAATCTGAAGGTTCATCTTCCACCATTCCAAGAAAAATATCAGCTAACGTGTTGGGCCCAATGGGTTGCCCATTGCTATACCATCAATTTGCTTATAAGCACATCCATCGAATTCAAACCGAATGTATTCCGTACATATAAGAATCCATCCTTGAAGGTATTCGACAAGGATGGGAAAAGAAATATGAATCAAAGTAAAACTACATAATAATCAACTGTTTCATGTAATGGGACGTTTGTGAATAGCGAGTCTACGTCAATTGAATACATCTTTTATGTGGAACTCACCGAAATGTTCCCCAAAATATCACATAACTCAAAAGAATCTTTCAAAGAACGGGAGCTGAGGGTTTTACGAATGAGATCAAGAAGCCGAACTAGCCATCGAGCAAGTTTATGGTGAGATGAATCATCCATGGCGAATATAGGCCTCAGGGGGACACCGGCTTTGTGCAATTTGGGTGATCTTCTCATTCTTGGTGTACTACTCCTAATCGGTTTCAACTGTCTATACTCACGTTCGCTTATGTATTCATGCAACAGAAGAATTTGCAGCTTCCTCGATATTTGTTTTTCCACTGGAATGTGACCATCTGGCGTACGGTCAATTTTGAACTTCCTATCGTCAGCCAGGACGGTGCGCATTTTCATTACATAGTCAGCTTTATGCAAGATTACAATGCCAGAACCTTTGTCTGGTTTCAGAAATACTACGTCCTGCATCTGTTTCAGTTGTTTGATGGCCTCATACTGTTCAGAGAGTAGATAACAATGCTGGCGAATGGGTGACGACATAAACTGATGCGAAACATCAATCATTTTAGCACGAAACCAACCTGTAATTTCTGGCGATGTGGAAGACAACACTTTTAGCTGGTCGTATAGGTTTTCAAAATGAACTTGAGTCGTTAACCGGTTAATTTTCTTCAGCGGGAGTTTGTATTTTAAGCTCAGAGAAACAAATTCTAACTGCACTTACGTAAACTGTTTGCTTAACAAGTTGTGGACATGTTTCAGGGCATCACTGGGAAAATTGGGTTTGCTAATTGTACGATCCAAGGAACATTGGTGACTCTGAAGCGTTTTGGCAGCGGTTTTCTTAATGGTATCCTTGGCGAAATTTTCGAACTTTATACGGCACACCAAGGTAAGGTCAGGTAGCATAGCAGTAAAGCGACTTTAGGTTTCCATAAACTTGTGAACATGTTCGCGGACCGTGTTGATGTGGCAAATAGCCAGTCTGACAAAATTGTCGTTATTGATCAATAGTTTTCTTTTCACCAGAGTTCTGAAGAAATCTGATGTAAAACGACCAGACCGAATACACTCCTGATAGAAACCAATACGAGTACCTTCAATCACCGTTTTGCACCTCAGTGTTAACAGTCGATTCAAACCTCACGTAGTGTATGGAGGGAGCATTTGCTTGAGAAATTTGAAACATTGAGTTCCCTTTATTCAGTTCATTAAGAGGGCAAGAAGACATACATTGCGAGAAGCAAGCATTTCGTTTATTCTCATCAGTTGATTACATAAACGTTCGGCTAAAAGGATTAAGCGCTTGGCGAAAAAACAAGCAACGTTAGTTTTGGGGACAAAAGGAATGATGACAATTCGGAAATATCTCTTATCAAAACTGAGTTATTCGATTTCGAACTGTCAGACATTCCACGCTGACAACCTAGGTGAAAGTTGAGTAATGTCTACATACTGGCTTCATGTAATTTTTTATAGTTCTGTTTCAAGCAAACCCTATGGGTGTATTCAGTTGAGTATGTTGACTTTTACACACAAACTATTCAGTCACAGCGCCTTGTATTTTCATGCAGTTCCAGCAAAACAGTTCTTATAAACAATTGGTCAATGAGATGTTGCTACCCCGAAGTGTTGAAAGGAAGAAAAGCGTAATAATAGTAAAATGAGTTTTCGAGAACCTTTGAGTTGTTAGCTAAGCTACCTTTGTACTAACCTCTGAGGTACTGATTTCTTTTATCTCAGTTTATCATTAAGAATAAAGAAAAGTACAGCGATTACCAATCAGTCCGTCCACAAACAGGACCTAACGGAAATTAGTGTATATCATAACTTGAAAAAACTCAAGCAACCAAGGATTATGATATAGTGGTAACAGTTTGAGCGAGGTTTCCGAGTCTATGGCAATTTCGCATGGCAGCGCGACGGATGTTGTTGGGATGGAGCTCACACAGTCTGTCGCCATTTCCTGTCGGGTTATCTTGTATGCCAACTACTTGGGTAACCATTCAACTACCGTTTGCCATACACAGAAGTGAAAAGCTGATATTAGGGCCATGGCCTGCTTAGCATGCAGTGAACAATGACACAGTACGCATATTTTATGAAAAACTGTCTCAAACGCAATTCATCACGTCTCATAAGAACATACTACAGGCTAGGGTTTTATATTAAACAAACTTTAGTAGATATTGCGTGGTACAATGAGCATTGTAGAGATTCAAATGACCTCATTTGAAATTGACAAGTAACTGTTCAGTCAACTGGAACATCATGATGAACTTATCCTCACATTTCCAATGCGTTCATTCGTACACATTCTTTGATTATACTGTTAAACCTGTCATGTGTGTAATCAGGCCAGTTACATCTCTAATGCGGCATCCAATATGTGACGTGTCCCGACATAGAGACGTCCTTGACCCAAATTGCAAAGGCCAATGTGAACTATAATAACAGTCATGTTTATTCAATCGACGTCCAATATAGTCCAATACATCTGATGTGGACGGACAGGCACAACGCTGATTGGGACCGCTCGACGAAGCGCCTGGCAAAGAATGTCCAAGACGATCATCAGTTCCTATTCGGTCAGCAATGTTAATGTCGGTGTTACATGGCTCTTGGCCACGAACAGTGTCCCGACAAATAATCGGACTTTATCACGCACTTCTAAGCGACGCATCAAGAGGAATTGCAATTCACTGTTGCGCAGTATACTGAACGAAACATCCTGCCTTGACGCTGGCACACAACTTAACAATACGCAGTTCTACAACACTCATTTTCAACTTCACGACTTGTGTAGCTTTATCCAGTAAACGAATTACAAGTCAAAGAGCAAGCATGCATCAACTAATCAGTCTGTCATAGCCCGCAAACTCCTACCGTCACAAGTGGTGATTTGTAACTGTCAAAGTCGTTTATGCTGCACTGTCAGGATTTTGATAAGTACAAGCATTTTATTATACAGTTTTTGCTACTTACATATATATGGTACACTGACATTTACGTGTTATACAAATGCATTTTTGTTGGCGTTATTAACCTTATGATTATGTACAACTTTCGTGCCAATAACACCACTCAAATTAACTTGCGGCAAGTTTATTCGAAATTTACAGCAAATTGCCCTTGACGAAAATCAACAGTCATCTGCGTGCTATGGTTGTGTTTCTAACTCCTGTTGACGTTTTGTGAGACAAACTTGTTGGCCACTGTGCCAACACCCTTCATAAGGTGTGACCGAATAATCACATCTGAATAATAAATCATATTCGTTTACGCTTAATGGCCATAGGTTACCTTAATTAAATTTGATCTGATAGATTACTTGAGAGACGAATCATTACGGTATAACACAATGTTAAGCAAGCTGTACAGCGATCCAATTGCAGAGTTTCAAGCGCAATCCAACCACGTGATATACGCGTTCCATACCACATGTTCTTCATTGGAACGAAAACACCACCCTGATGGTCATCCGATATTTAAGAACTGGTAGTTGATAATCAGATGTTACGAAAGCCAGCAGAGAAGACACGGCATATTGACAGAGGGCAAACCTGCCTAAAAATTCCAGATACTTGTTCATCTGTCTTTGGCCAGGCTGCCATTGGTGAAGTTTCTGGGCCATTTCTATTTCTACATCGCCCAAAACACACTGATGGAAGTCAGTTCAGCATCTAGTATTCTTCAGGATATCTCGTAGACGTTAGTTAGATCTTCGTTTGCCATTTCAAATTCACCATGTTACCCAGTGCTAGCATGGTATTTACAGGGTTCCTTCGCCTAAAGCGTTTGAACTACTGGAGTTTACCAGCAGATAAAGATGACACATTGCAAATAGTCAATCACTGGATTCATCCTTCTGGTCACGAGAGTAATACATTCAACTCTATACAATACGTGAGAGACACACAAACTCCTTGAGTCGACGATATGTGCATCCACTGGCTCAGAGTGAGTTTCTTGCTTTGTACTCTCCCAGAGAAAATTTACAGTTTGAATTTGAACAGATGCGCAGCGGCATTTTAAGCGTTTGTCCATTTGCCCAATTTCATCTCAAGCGGACATCTCCAAAAACTCTCACAGGCACCTGTGAGTTTCACGTTCACGCCGTACACAAACTGCTTTACGACAAACAGTGCAAATCGATAAGAAATGCTAACTCAAGGCTGCTATTACTTGAGTTTTGCTGCGGAATGTGTGTATTTCATAGCTGGTCCTAACATGCTTTCACAAATAACTTCACCAGTTAACAGCACTAATTACCGGCAGATACCAGAAGAACAACCTTGGGAAAGAAGACACGACAGGCGAGCGTGAACCTGGAACCAAACAATCAAGCATTCTGAAGTAACGTTGCTTTTATGACATGTTGGGATTTCACAAGAAAGCTGTTTTTCTGTAGGTACATCAATGTAACTTTTAACGTCTCACGCGACTAGTACAGGTAGTGTTCACTTGAAGTCAGCTGACCTCAAACGTTAAGTCGGCTCAACAAGTTCCTGATCGATTGACACCAGTTGTACACACACACATATGTACGTAAATCAACGACAGACCTACACACGCACACGCATTTAGCACGTGGCCGGTTAGTGTTATTTGTAAATGTGATATCTGCAAACCAGATATTATCTATCTCAAAGTATAGATTGAACATCACCCACAATTGATCGCAGCTGTCGCATTCCCATAAACTATCCAGTCGGCCCCTTTCGAAAAGAAGCACTAGACTCGAGTTTCGCTCTCATCAGAGCTCGTCAGTAGTGCATATCATCGCAACTGCCGGGAATTGAACCACGGACATTCTGTTCATGAGG
The DNA here is from genome assembly GCA_014338405.1 of Paragonimus skrjabini miyazakii. Lineage (NCBI taxonomy): Eukaryota > Metazoa > Platyhelminthes > Trematoda > Plagiorchiida > Troglotrematidae > Paragonimus > Paragonimus skrjabini miyazakii. Next base: position 5,860 of record JTDE01000663.1, read on the forward strand.
CAAACGTGTTTACCACTGCGCCATTGACCTCATGTTAGGCACGACACGTTAGGCACTCACAAGTGAAGGTGGTTGAGCGCTCACATATGATAATTCGGTCGTGCCTAGCGTGACGTCAATGGCGCAGTGGTAAACACGGTTGCCTCATGAACAGCATGTCCGTGGTTCAAGTCCCGGCAGTGGCGATGATATTCACTACTGACGAGCTCTAATGAGAGCGAAACTCGAGTCTAATGCTTCTTTTCTAAATTGGCCGACTGGAAATTCTATGGGGATGCGACAGCTGCGATCAGTTGTGGGTGATGTTTAACTTGAAATTAACCACATCCCCGACTACTCATCAGTAAAATAAGGTAGAACCCAACTAGGCAGAGTTAACTTGTGGAATGAATACCATCCATTTTTGAACTCAGCATCCACAAGCAACCATGCATTTCGGCTAGCTTACTCCTATAAGGAAACACCTGACCCCAGTCTCATTCATACTTGAATGCATTATCAGTCCATATCTTAGTCCAGACCAGAAATTATGTCCCAAACCTCGTGAGTATGAGGCGATTGTGCTAATCGGTATTCCATCATGTTCACCCAATATGTACTTGGAAATATTTACTTCAAATATTCGAACGTGCACAATGTGTGAACCTCGGTGTTATTGTATAGCTGAACCCACACCCTTGTGGTATTCATAACTTTCAAACTGAACACTAACCAGATTCAACCACGGTCCTCACATTCAGACAAGATGTTCAATTTGAAATAAATTTAATCTTCAGAGTTCAAGAGTTATAATTTTCCTTCAGATTTTATTGCTTTGTAATGAAAATGTCTCACTGTCTTTTAGAAAAATGAGAAAATTTCGGGTGGAACCAAGCCATTTGTGTGGTAAACAAGTAAGCAATACAGAGGTTCTGTTGTATCCAAGTTGTGTCATTATACACAGCATATTGTAGGATTTAGTTTTATTAATTAAGTATATTTGGATGTGCTTTCCCTTGCAAAAATATGCGGGATTATTACACAAAACTTTCTTCGCGAAACGTGATAAATGAATGCACAAGCCTTGATTGTAATTAGATAAAACTTTATCGGACTTTCTTGTGACAATAAGTTTGTACCAAAAATTTATTTGCTGTTGAATCTTCTGTCATTTTATAAAAAATAGTAATATATAGTTTAAATATTCCGCTATCGCAGTAAAATAATAGAATATCGGTGAACGGAGAAGCGATAGTTAATTTCACGATTTACTGAAAAGCGTCGACAGGTAAAGAAAATCTGTCAACCAGGCGATAAAATTGGGGAAGCTGCACTATTAAAACAGTCGTCTAGACGCTAGATGATGATAACTTACACAATGTTGCTCAATTGAGCCTATATAGGTGAGTATTTGCAAGTGCTCAACATTAAGCCAATGGTCAAGTAGTCAACACAATTTCCTCATGAACACGTAAAGTGAAGTTAAAATCAGGATGAGAGAAACGATATGTTAACAGCGATATCCAAAAAGACGAATCTGGGTTCATTAATTTTTTTTCAAAGTGCTTTGCTGAAAATTCTATCCTACTGTACAACCTGGGCTCAACTCAGAGCTATTTTCATTTTATGTACAATATTATTAATCAAAATGGACAAAGTTTTCTCAGAGGATTATAACAAGTCCAACTGACAAAGTTATGTGCATCATATTTTATGGTGCAATGTTTTGGCGTAGTAAAAACAGTTTGTACAAAGAAGACAAAAAATCAGCATGTCAACTGAATTAACATGCACTCATCTTAAAAATAAATACTACTCACTTGATATTTAATGAGCGGTTTCTTTAGACTACGAGGCGATTAGTCCCGATTAACCTCTACCCATTAAAACTCATGAGCTCAAAGTGAGACATCACAATGTTGACTGAAGAGGCATGCTACTTCCAAGTTGAACCTCACCCACAATTGATCGCAACTGTCGCATTCCCATAGACTATCCACTCGGTCCCTTTCGAACAACAGGAACACTAAACTCGAGTTTCACTCTCATCGGAGCTCGTCAGTAGTGCATATCATCGCCACTGCCGGGACTTGAACCACGGACACGCTGTTCATGAGGCAACCGTGTTTACCACTGCGCCATTCACCTCACATTAGACACGACCGAATTATAATATGTGAACACTCAACCACTTTTGCTTGTGAGTAATGATCAGGTTGCCCGATCGTCTCGGTAGGAGGCACAGTTACTGTCTGTTAACTCCAATCCATAACCCCGCGAGCAGAACTTCCCAGACAGGTCGAAATCTCCGATCTCATTTTCGAAAGAAGCCGACTGGGAAGTCTATGGAAATGCGACAAATACGATTAATTGTGGGTGGTGTACAACTTGAAATTAACCAAATCCCCGACTACTTATCAGATATGCTACTGATAGTAGAAAGTTATTTCATACATTGTTTCTCCATCAAGTATTAAGAATGTAACAGATTTTTCGCATTCAAAAATGTAATGAACTGTAATCTGTGAATTCTACGAACTTCGGACATTTTTCACAAAATGATTCGCATCTGATACAGATCCATTACTGTGTATGTCGATTCTGTATGTTTTCCCTCACTAGGTCCAGTAAATTCGGGATGATTGGTTGCTCAAATTTGTACGACTGAAAATCTTGGACTAGGGTTCAATCAAATTCCTCATTCCCCTTAAAGAACAGCCTGTCTAGAGTGAAACAGTAATACAGGTCAAACGATAACATGTCCCACGAGGAAACATGGCATAAGATTCGAGTGGTTATTGATCAAAGATCACCGAAAGTGCAGGACCGGCTTCATGGTTGCTACTACCCACCAGATATGCGTTCCCATCATCATCATCATCATCATCATCATCATCACCATCATCAGTGGTTCACACTGATGCTTAACTGTCACACAACCACGAAACAAAAGCAAACCCTGCATAAGAAGAAAGAACGGAACGGAAATAGAACGGGATAAGACCAAATTACTAAAAATAACTACGCAGTAGATTGGCTACCTCGTAAAACCACGTGTTACTTAACGTCAAGGCACTGGATCGTGTGACACCGACCGATGCTCTTTTATCTTGGGTGTGTTTGGGTGAACTCAGTAAGTGGTAGTTACCGACAAACACAAGCATGCAGAACAGACATATGGTTCTGAATACCAACTAGTTCCAAACAAGTCTTCACACTACAGGTGTTAATCAAAGTAAGCTTATCCGACGGTGTCTCAAACGCCGAACTTTCGAGCAAGCACATTTTCGCTCAGATAAATCGCACCGATCGTTTCAACGTGATACAGTTAACTGTTAGATTGGGGCCATATTTGTTTCACGTGACTTGTGCTCCATTCGTGCTGTCTGTTCGGCGCAAATGTGATTTGGTCGCCGTTCGTGTCGGTCATCTGGACATGGATGCTCAGTAAGTGGTCATCGGTATAAATCAGTCGATCTTGATTCAAGATCACATGGCACACAAATCAAGTTAATTTTTAAATCGTCTGAAGACTACGCACAACAGCATGCAGCGGCACATTGTTTTAAGCTGTAAACCGTGCGAAACCTTGCGCAAATTTGCAAACTATATCTGCTCTATTCATTCATGGGTCGCGCTTCAATAATCCGGTTGTTTGCTGTCACAACGTTTTATTTCACAAACGTTGTGCAATAAACTTACAGAAGATGAATAGATTGTCAAATTTGCAAATTTGCAAATCACAAATAAGTCTATCAAGCGTATGCAACTTAACTAGTGTTTCACTCCCGTCGAAAACAAAATTCATCCAACTTGAGCTTTATATAATCTGGTAGCGAGTTCTACGTGTTCTCAAGATTCCAAGAGAATGAACACTTGCTAGTGAAGCAAGTATTTTATCAAACTACTTAATGTATGCTTTTGTGATAGTTTTGTGCAACCTTTTAGTCGTCGGATGTCTACTTGAACTGTGGATAACTTTTGTCCTCGTTGCTGCTTATCGTAAATTGTACTTCAACGCCTGTTGTACATATTTCTAATCTGTAATGAACACTATACCCTGAAATTATTAATAAGTTGTCTATTGTTTTTAATTCAAAGTGGTTGGTTCATATCTTTTAAGAGTTACCTTTCAATCGGTTTCTCTAATCTGTATGAAATGCGATCTTAGGAAACTTCATACGAAAGCTTAATGAATCATTCTGGGAAGTACTATCTATCTATCTATCTGTACGTCATAATCTCCACTGGCATAAATATGACAAAATTTCTGTATGTATGTTGTTCATAAATGGGACTGAAGATGTGAAGGTGCATGTGGACAAGTCGAATTCAACTACTAGAATGTTGCTGCTCTTGACCATTAGAGGAAGACACAAAATGAGTGAGGGCTCTAAAACTGTTGTAGGGTTTCTGCAAAAATATGTTTCTGTTTGCTTTTAGTTTTTTTGTTCTGAACTGCCTTTTTTAGAACAACTGATCAATTTTCCATTCACCTAGGTGTAGGTAGGTTATGTGGAATCATCAAAAAGATTCAAAAGACAAATTCAAACAAGTTTTAGTTGGTACTTGTTTTTTTACGGTTCATGTAAAATATTGTGGTTCTTATTTTTTTAATTTTGAGCGTATTTCATAACAACGCTTTCCTCGTGATGACTCATTATAAAGCCTTGGCATAGTTCCGTAAATTTCTTACAAATCTCAGCACGGAATCTGTTTTCTTTGGAAGATGTTGTTATTAAATTAGGATGCAATGCAGTATTTAACTTGAAAATCCTATGATTATAAAACGTCGAGCAGGATTTCGAACTTACTTCCGGATCAGCCAAGAACCGTCAAATGAGCTAAAACGTTTGAAAAATTCACTGAAATTAATGTTAGTTTTAAAGTCAACATTGTTGGATGCATGAACGAAACACCGGATGAACCAGTAGAAACTACTTTTTAGTCTGACCAACAGAGGAATGTCACGAACACCCATAGTTAACGCAACGATTGCCGAAAGACCACTTAAGACTAGATAAGGCAGACTCAACAAACCAAGTTCTTGTTTCCATGCAAACACATCACAAAATATTCCATGTAATTTTGAAAAGATTTAACGGACTTCGACTAATAATTAGGCTACCATGAGCAGTATCTTGTTTTGTTTCACTTGATAAATAAATTCAGAGTTTTCTTAAAATAGCTGAAGAACAGCTAATTGAAATTTGTTGTTACTAGCTCATATATGAGCTGTTTGTTCAATTATCTCAGACTCATGGGAGTCATAAGAGTACTGCAGACATTTGAAACACTTACTGGAACTGTGAAAAAACACAATCTGTCTCAAACCGTAATATGACAATATAATTTTTATAAGGTAAAGCTATATATGTACCATGTAGTTAATGGTGTGAATTTACTGGATGCACACAAACTGTTTCGTAATTGTTGTCACCTATCAGGTATGATTATGAACCAATACGCATCCATAAATTCCAGCATCTGTTGTTTCTGTAATAGAGTCGAAGTTCATCGGGTACGCATACCTGATTAGGTGCTACACACACGAAATCGGTTGTATGCTCACAACAAATTTTGACCAGTAAACACACTACCTATGCTACCACCATAGTTCATTATAATTTATTAAACGGCAGGTACTGCTGGCATTAAACATTTGACCAATTCCCATTTTAAATTTCTGTCCCATTTACGTTTAGCCGAAACAAACTAGGCACGTGCATTTGCAAGTGCAGTTCATTCCATATTGTAGGTTTGCCCTCAACATGTTTTAAGGCTTTCCAATCAGATTTTGTTATTTGTTTGTTTGGGAAAACACGTGCTTATTCTCGAGAACAACAGTACTGAAGAAATGGGTCAGGAACGGTTGCTATATTTACAAATATATAATTGAAATGTGAACTCATTCAATGCTGACAATGTGAGCAAACGAAACGCAAGCAAACTTAAGATCGTACAAGTAATTTACGAAGACGTTGATCTAGTCCAAATGTGAAATTCCCGAGCTCTTGGCGTGGATTAGTGGTCGAGCTGGTAAAGCGCTTACCACGTTTCGATATGGTATTTCTGTCGCTGGTTCGAGTCCAAAGGAAGCCTTGACTTTCCAAAATTGGGTCTGGTCTAAGACCTATTTTTAACATCCTCAAAATATAAATTTAAGCAGATGAATGTCTAACGAAGTACTTTACAGCATGTCACTATCCGAGCGGCTACTGATGAGTAAAATAATGTAAAGGAATTTTACCATATCGAGCTAATACCCAGTAGGCATACATCAACAAAACTGCTAAGTACGACAGCACTGTCCTGGTCATTGCAAGCTGCAGGATGCAAAGGAAAATGCACAGTAGCTACATTCCAAGAGTTTTTAAACCGTTGAGTCTAACATAGGCCGACGTAATGTTTCCGGTGATAGTAAATACAATCATTTCACCACTTTGGAGGAACCATCTGCAAAAATATCACTTCTATAAAAACAATTGATGAGAGGTTTACGTGCGAATCACAATCCAAGTAATGCTTCACAGCACACGACTCACTGTGGGAAGTGGCCGTATTTTACGCCAATTGTTTACGTCCTGTTGTATTTCGGGATATTTCGATCCGCGCCAACCAATTCAGAAGGCAATATTGACCAGCCAAAACCATTTCACTAGACACTATTGATCCGTTACAGCAATTTCAGTGGGCAGTTTAGAGGACGTCAAATGTTTTTTTCCGCTGGTGTTTCTATTGTCCCATCCGTTCTGCCCTGTCCCATTTCGTCGTAAAAGTTGGCTGGTTCTTATGTCTTAGACATAATGTTTATTGGCAATTACTATGCAGTTCTAGTCGTCAGTCTAACGGTTTGGTACACACTAGATTCATTTCAAGTGAGACAACACAATTACTGCTGTCGGCGGGATTTTTACCAGTTATAAGATTTGAAGTATTAATGATAACAGGTACAAGTTAAATGTTGGCCGCCTCAAGCTGACCTTTAAACTTATCGATAAGAAAAACGTATCAGATTAAGTACTGGGTAACAAGCATCGTAACATGATTGAATAACTCTTGATACACAGTTTGAATGTTGTGTGAATTTACGTTAACAACTGCACAGTTCGATTCGCAATGAAAATATATTCAATCATACTGTTTTTTGTCAAATGTCTCGATTAAACCGTCACACAAGCATGCTTTTAAGGATTAATTGTCATTGTCTTAGGAGCTTCCGTAAATAACTGAGCTAAAAAGTCAGTTTTCACAGGAAAGTCCCAATGGTAACAGGCGTTTCCACAAATGCAGCCATGCTGTCGGTTTTGGAGACAAATCTGTTTAGCCCAATCAAGGTACCGAATACAATTCAATAAGTATTGAATGTTCTGTTTGTAGAACACGGACCAAACTGTCAAACATCAGTTAATCGATATTTCGGCACTTGAAGTACAATCTAACTGTCGTTTCCAGTTTGACATTTTGTGAGATGCTGTCTTCGCCATATTATTGAAAGATGTCAACTTTGATTCGTTAGACAAACCCATATATTAGGAATGTTATCTTGGTTGCTGATCAATGCATGTTTGTAATTTCGTCTGTAGACCTATCAAGGAGCGCCCATGAATTTCCAGTGCGACTTAGAGTTGGGGATATGCTAGTCAAATCTCTACACTTGGGTAGATAACTTGCACCTCGTTTGACTAACCCTATGAATTGGGAAACTGGCTTGAAGTAACCTGACAAGTTCAGTTTAGTTGGCATCTAGGAAGATGCATGCACACGTTTTGTTAAAGATGAAGACTTCAGATTATTCCTGAAAACGAACACGTGAAAACAAAATAGACCTTGCATGAAAATGTTGATTGGTTCATGTATATAACGAGCTAATTCAGCTTGATTGGTACTTTGAAATAAATTGAAGCATCGTATCTTTACGGCTAGTATAAGATAGTTCAATCTAGGTAACAGACAGGTATCGAACTTAAGGATAAGGGACGATTGGATCAGACGAGTGATGCGAAGACAGTGTTATCCTACGTCTTCGACAGCTGAACAATCCCAGTGGCGAACAGAAACCATTTTTAAATATTCAATTATCAATGCCTGCTGCCAATCACGTACCTCGAGTAACATCGACGGGCACAAACTGTCGGGATAGCAGAACAAACAGTTAACTTCTGTGTATTTAAAGAGTTTTTGCACTTAAACTGGTTTGAGGTGACTAACAAATCATCCGTTACATCCCACATTTTTTGTTGTTTTGGTTTCCAGTTGACTCAAAGTATATGGTGCACAAGTGACTTAACGGATGTTCTGTATAGAACGCGATTTGAATTCCTTTGATAAAACCTATGGCCATCAATCAATATTTTGATGTAAGCATGTTTATTTAATCAGAATATGCCTGCAAGAATGGTTACTTGCTTTGAAAACAAACACTATACTTAGCCATTCTCATAAAGTAACACTATTTTGGCGCTGTTCAATTGAGGTTTGGTTTAATGCAGTATTATTCGTGAGCTAACATTGTGTTCAGTGTCAAAATTTTCGGTTGAAAGCCATGTTGTTTAGTACTGTCTGGAATGATATTTTATTGCAGCATTCACAATCCATGTATATTACGATGACATTTAGAAAAAAAAACGAAATTAAAGATTGTGAACGTGGAAAATGTCATCCACATCATCAACTACAATAATCTATCATTGGTTCACACTGAGGCTTAGTCACATTCAAAGACAAGCCCTGATCAAAAGAAGAAAATAGAAGGAGAGGGGAGGGAAAACTTAATCACCAAAAGTAGCTACGTCCAAATCCAACCACCCAACATCAAGGTTTCTGTACATTGCAAACAAACAACCTGATTATAAATGAGAGCAAGACGTCATCAGCAAGACAACTTGCCTAAGGCTTTCGCTGCCCCACGTCATAAAGTGCATTCACTTCACAAACATAACAACCAAACAAAGACAACATTCACGTTACTTAGCCCCGATAGCCGCTATCTCACCTAATATCTCCAGTCACCGACTCGGTGAGTATCGAGGTCCCCCACCCGAAAGGCAAATCCGGACTACATTGGACAAACTCCTGTCGAAAAACTTTATTTCTCTACACCATGTTATTATATTTTCACCACGCATCTAACACCAGTCGGTAGTAGCATCGACAAGGAGTGCTTATTGTGAAAGACCGTGGCATATGGCCCAATCATCTAAGTCTGTGTAAACGTAGGAGTTGAACAAAAGAAGTGGCTTGGCAGTCACTAACAGATATCTACCTCCGAATCTCTTCGTTGTTTACTCGTTGGTGCCATCCGATGCAAGCGGTCGATTGCAGAGACTGATGGTCAAACATTTGATAACCGTTCACGTCATCTACCCTGAACGACCAAGTTTTACTATCGTTTGGCAGTACCGCCTGCACTGTCGTCATACTTATGTGATCCTTAAGTTTCAGAAAGATGCTCCCTCTCTCCAGAGTTGTCCAAGGTTAGTGAATACCAACCTAACCTCAGTGTTGACTATGGCACGAGCCAATGAAATTTACGTTCTGATTACCACAAGTGAAATTACGAGCGCGACAGCAAAACGTTTGCTGGGAGGCGCGAACCATCGCCACTTCACATCCGGCTTCGCAGTGTTATCGCCTCGCTATGCAACCACCGACGACGACATGCTCAACCGCACTCCCAACTGCTCCTATACCTACATCACATTGGTCGAACTATCGTACTATAGCTTCTTCATGTATATCATCATTTGTCGATTACATTAAATGCTGGCCAAACATTTTTTACGCTGTTGCACGTAACACACTGAATCGATACTATGAGGTCTTACTTGAACTCTCGGTTTTTCAAAATTTGAGTTGTTCACTCTACCGTATTATTTGCTGATACTTTCTGATGGTTGAATTCTGTGCTCAGAGTTCCCTTGAATATAAATTATCCAGTTCTCTAGACATTACTTATTTATATACAGAACCAGTTTTACCTCAGTAAACCAATACTCTGTCCTGTTCTGCCCAAGTCACGAGGTTTACAGTTGCCGCGATAGACTACGTATAACCGTGGATACTGACTGCTTTTGCACACTAAAGGTGCAAGGTTTAATTTCATTCTCCTTTGCAGATACAGCTACCCATATACACAAGCCGGTCAACAACTTCCATGATTCTATTATCTAACGATAAATCCAGGTAATCGCAGCAAGTTTGTAAAAGCACTTTGCACTTGCAGACTGCAAAGTACATTCCAAAATGTTTATCAGAGTGCAGAATATTGTTTAGCAGTTTGTATTGTTTGAAAATTGCAAGAAAAAAGTCTTGTCGTCAGTATAATCAAGATCAATCAGGTTTCCATCAAGTAGGACGTTCACACCTGCATCTTGCGCGCACCGTAGACAGTCCTCGATTATTTTGTCTATGAAATATTGGACAAAAGAAATAGTATTATTAATAAGTAGTGTGGCAGATTTATGAATTTAGATGAGACCCAGCTGTGGAAAGTCAGGGCTTCGGCTGGATTCGAACCAGCGACAGAAACACCATGCATGGTGTTTCTGTCTCATCCAAAAGAAGTAGTCTTGAAGAATGCCGTTCCTGATGCTGAAACTGTTAGGGAGTTCACCGTAAACCCTAACTTGAGGTAAAATGTGGATATAAATCACCAACAGTACGTTCACATACTTGGTCGATACACACTCACGTTTGGGCTACTCTAAAATAGAGCAACGGTTGACTGGTAATACATATGATGATGCCTTAGATGTGGGCGAAAAGTAAAAACTTGATCAATACATCCCTGTTCTTCCAAAGTGTTTGCCTTTCGAGCCTCGGATTCCCTCATTGAATGTGGAAATTGGTACCGAGTGACTCCAGCATAGAGGGGTGGTCTTTGTTGTTCACACAAATTGTTATGACTGAGTCGAGGTCTCTACTAACGTTTTGCCACCTCCTTTGAAATGTCCGGGCAAGAAGTTATTTGGGTCAGCAGTGCTATTACATTTGAGAGCCGAAATGCAATTACGGACCTCGGTTTTAGTGGATGGCTCTTAATTTACTGACTAGGGTGCTATAATGCAAGTTTGTGGCGGTACCACATCAGAAACGAGAAGCTACCTAAATTGACCCTCAAAGTGTTCCGTTCACGACTCCACTCTTCT
>JTDE01000663.1:17088-27913 GCA_014338405.1 Paragonimus skrjabini miyazakii
GGTCCACGTCGTCTGACTGAGATGGTCTCTGTCTGCCCAGTTTTTGCTTAAGGGCTTTCGCCATTTGGTGGAATAACCAACGTGATGGCACAATCCGTCAGGGAAATATCGTATTTTCACTTTGTCCATTTGCAGTCATAGACGCATGCTGGTTCACAGTCCTGTGCTATCTTTCAAGCGCTGAAATGGTTACAGAGACAGGAGTGAACAGCCTGATGTTATCGATCGTAGACCGGGATGGCCGAAGCATTGGGCTGATGGAACCGAACGGCTTTACTGGGGATGTGCGTATACCTACGCACCCCATCCACAGTCAATTAACCTGACTGGTTTCGGCGGTATGTTGTGTTCATTAGCTCACCCGATTTGGTTGGACCTTGTACCCGTTGGGTAAGTTCTTTAGTCTGGACTCCAAGATAGAGTTCCGGGACATAAAGCACATCACGGAACACATCTTGTTGAACAAACTTAGCATCAGATCCTCGGTTGACTGTTGGTCGATCGATTCCATACTGGTAGCACCAAATGACTCCAGTGGTCCAGAGATACAGTTTGACAAATAACTCGTCCTTTCCCAGCACTGTATGAAACATCCCATTTCTCTTCATGTCCCTCATGAGCCACGGACTTAGTGAAGAGTATCTTGGGTTTTTGAATCAAACACTCATATGAGCAAATCGTGTTCAAACAGTTCTTATGGGCGTTCAGCATTGGCACTCCAGTTAATCATGATTATCTAAAACATCCTTTTTTGTGAACATGACAACAAATAGGTCATATGTATTTTATCCAGCAGCCTCGTTTTCTCATTAATCAATAGCTTATAGATCGTTAATTGATCGTATATAACCGTACCGGTTTAAGATGGGAATTTTAGAAAAGCTACATCAGTTCAAAGGGCGACAACTCAGGTTGTGAAATACCAACCAGATTTCCTATGAACGACACCAGTTTGTTAGTATATTGCTTAAAATTTGTTCTCAACCATTGCCTTCATCAACGGTTCTTTCATCTGACCATTAACCATTGACCATTAACTTTTTTGGTACCCGAAGTATTTTGGATGTCACATCTTCGAAATTCTAAAGAAACTCCATATTATAGTTAATCAAATAGGGATTCATTAAACTAAACAAAGCAACGCCAGATCAGCTATCAAATACAACGGTAGACATAATAAGCAGGCGATATAGTAACGTTCAAACACCGACAGAAGTTCAAACATGTATAGACGAATTTGAATAGAATCAATAGGTAGCCAGTCAGAGGAAGAAAAGGAAATCATTAACCGCTTAAAATCATTAGTTCAGAGAGTTCATGATTCGACAAAAGAAAACATACGACTTCATCCGATGAGCATGAATTGATAACAAAGTTGCCTATAACGACAGGTTGATGCGATCCGCCTATAGGTATGAATATTCACGTAAACGTCAGTAAACTAAGTGTCGATCGGAGCCCAGTATCTGTTTAGTTCTACTTCGAACGACTCTTAAAAACTGCGACGGAACGGAATACACTGAGATGAACCCGTGAGGTTTTTGCCACCGCGATGAATCCAAAGCTCTGGGAACTCATTAACTCAGAAGTTCCAACCTCGAATCCCCCCGATTACCGTGAGCTCTTTTATGAAATAAGCGGCAACATGGCATTAGAGAAGCGTATCGATTCAATGTTGATTCAGTAAAATGTGTTCAACAAACAATTGGTCACTAGAACTGACATTCGTACTAATGTGGATGGTCCTTTTCAAACCATATCTTAAATGGGCAATCGTTATCAGTTTTATAGTGATCTAATCCGTTTTAACGCTTCCTTTCCGGTTTACAGTATACTATTACTAATTTGGAATCTGGAATTTGATTAAAACTAGTTGAACGTCATTCACAGTTGGGGACGAATTTCGCATTCTGATTGACGTGTCAGTCAGCCTGTTTCGAAAAGTGGCACTAGATTAAGGTTTTGTTTTCAGTAGGTTTCGCTGAATGCGCAAATTTTGGTTATAACTGTAAGTTTGATTTTCAGTGTACGTCCTCATAAGGCAGCTATGCTGAAAGCTGCACCGCTGAACTCACAAGAGACAGAACCAGCTCACTATATTTCACTGCTGAAGTACATCTTCTAAGGCTGTCCGGTTATCTTAAAAGGCGGACAAAAAATACAACGTCAACTTCAGTGGGTTACCGCTGGACATCGACTTCTTAGACGAGTTGAAACGATAGAATTTGTTGAATATTCCGCATACTACTTTCATTGTGAGTAGTTTGGATTGTAAGTGCCATGCACTGACGTTGATTCACAAGTGAACGTGCTTTACGTTAGGTTGGCAGTATGCTGCTTAACACAGCCTTCATACGAAAACTTAGGTCAGAATTCGAACTCTGGTCGTGGCGAGCTAAAATTGTTCTAAAACTTTATGCTGGTGCTTTTATTCACTGGGTTGAAAGCATATTTATGCCATGGATTTGCCACTCCATAACTCCTTCGAAATTACAGTAATAGGTGACCCTATGAATGTTACATGATCGGTCTGAGACTAGTTGAAAATCATGAGCAGTGGAATCAGTTTGACATTTCTTCTTGAACAGCTCCAACATGCACTTTAACAGAAATGTTTGGTACTACAGCGCTAAGACCTTCAGACTGCCTAACCATTTTTGAGGAGAACATCGGCTTGTAACCGTGTTGTGTATCAACTGACATTACCTCTGTGGTCGTACTACTGATGAAGGTCAGAATGACCAATGCGGTTTTGCGCTGACAGGAACTCTTTCGGTAGCCGCAGTGTTGACCTCACTTACAGAACAGATGAATATTACAGAAATGTAGACATGGTTTTCAGGACCGTTGTTCTCACCAGTGAAGTGATGAACGACTGGCTCTAGTTGAATGTATCTCAACTGTACCACGTACACGGACGACCTGAATTCATCGCCCGTGGATTAGTTTCCGGATGGCATTACCAAACGCATATTCACTATATCAAGGGGTGGCGGTCACAATAGTGACAGAAGTGTAAGTTATCTTCTCTAGCTATCGCATTACCTGATTTCTGAGTTTGAAAATTGCTAGCCGTTTGCTAACCGACATGCATCCATCAAGGCCACCAGACAAGCCTTCGGGGTGATTTCGCGAACAGGCTTATTCCAGTGACCACCAATGTGTCGTTGAATAGCTATTTAAACCCAGTGTGGTTACATCAGCACAACGCACAACTGCTACTCAAATCCACCATCTTTGAAGGAATGGCAAAGTGCCAGTTCAGATGTTTGTCTCCTAGCCCACAGGGTGACCATTACTGAAGCTCCTGAACTGTGGGAAGAAATTGTCTGCTACTTTAGAAAATTTACCATGCTCATCATCCTATGAGAAGTAGCTATAGAAGCTGTTCAACAACAAACGCCGACGAAGTTTCTGAACGGCAATAGCTTTCAAACGTTACATATGAATTGATATGTTGTGTAAGCCGAAAGCTTTTCAGCTGTCTCCGATGACAAGAAAATTGGATAGCCACTCCGAATTCCAAGCTCATAGATAGCATAAGCCATCCAGATTTTCTACATACAGTGTTTGGATACAGATGCCCATTATCACAACGTAGTAGTAGACAACTAATTTGTAAACTATGGACTGTTTGCCAACCGGAAGTTTTTAATGCGCAACGTTCCTCTGGAATGCAATTCACCTTAAGGTTTCTTTACTTGTAATGACTGAAAAAATGACTACTTCAAGTGACAGAATTGTTGACATATTTTGATTTCTATTCCCTCAAAATGCAATGTTTTCATCTGTTGTAGTAGTTTCAATAGTGCACTGTACCTGGCATCGAGTTTGTTGGGCCATTTTAGTGCTCTTCGTTGTACATAATAATAGAATATTATGGAGCTCCACATCCATTTCAATGGATATTCATTTTTTTAGGGTATACAAGTTGATTTTGTCATCGGCGTTCGATGTTGAGAGGCCTTTTGTTCTCTAGATCTGCAGTTGTATCTAACCGAGCTGTTTAGTGGATCTAAAACACTCCTTGTCGCTCAATGCGTTCAACCTTGGTAAAGCTTCAGTTTACCTATCTAAAAACATACAAAATATTAATTATTGTCTCCAACCGCAAGTGCAGTGTAAAACTATTCCTGGACCTCAACCTTTAAAAGCTATACCTGTTACATTAAACCACAAATTGATGTGCTCTCTCCAAGTCACTGATGGCATCACTAGAGCGAGTAGATTGCCAACGTGTTAAGCTTGCGCACACAGACGTATATGTGTCTATACGATAGACTCGTCTGTATGATTCGCCATACATGGAGTGTCAGTTTGCCAGTAAACTTGCAGTTGACAGTCTGATTGGATAGGTGCATGCGGCCTTTCTGGTTGGATAATTGATTCCTAGCCTGCTAACGTTTGCACGCTGTCATTGTATAGCCTACTGTCTCGCCGCAGAATCGTGCCTGCCTACCGTAGCCTACAGCTTTTATCATAAATTTGTTCTCCTTACTATAATACAAAATAGCTGCTTAATCGTATCTGAGCTTAGCATGACAGATACAAACACTCCAACCTCATGTCTGACGCTTGTAACTCTTTGTAACTCTGCACAATCCGATTCTTTGTCCAATGAATACATACACAGTCTCCCAGACTTCTCCAGTGCTACGTGAAACATGTGATTAGCATCAACAGTGTTTCCCTTTCCACAGTGAGCGGACTGCTTGGTTTTCAACATGTATGTTGCTCGTTCGTTCCCAGAATGCTATTAGTTTCCGGTAAGTTTTTTTCTGCTTAACCTAACTGGTATTTGTTCGTACACGTTGCTCAATTAAAACGATTGCTGAACAGGGCCTGTACTTGTCCACAAAAATCAATTGTAGATATTAAATAATTACTCATAGTTTAGCATTTGAGGACCCACCTACACAAACGCTGAATATTCAGCTTTTGAGACACATAAAAACTAGTTCACTTACGGGCTTGATTTACGATGGTGGATGCAATTTAAAACACGATTAACGAATCATATTAAAGTCTCTACAACTGGGGATCCATTTACAAAAAACTGCCTCGTATATTTTTAACGTCAAACAAGTAAGCCCTCGGATGCTTTAATATGCCTGAACAACAGCTTACCTTTCCTTGTCTTTCTCGAAATCTTAATGTTCCCCGGTGTAGCAGCCTCCTTGGTACAGTACGACGAAGGCCGACAGGCATGTTCGCTGTACGTATTCTATCCAACACGTTCGGACTCAACTTGTTGATGTTGTATGATTTGGGAGGGGACCATTTGCACAAATAGACCTGGATAGAATCCGGTTGGATATCGATTAGGGGAGAACTAATATTTTGTTTTAGGCTGTTCGATCGGCTTGTTGTGATGTGTGGATCAAACATACTCTGACTACTCTCACGTGTTACCCCACCGCGGTCAAACTTTTGTGGTGAACTGAGTGAACTTCCGAATGCTGCAGACTCTGAAGCCGGTGGTGGTGACATCAAGCCGGGAATAGGTGTTCCCGAAGTTTCGTTAGACGCCGTCCAACTATCCTGATCTAACACGAAGGAATCCAAAATTGGTCGAACTTCTGGCATCGTGAGGACAACCGGAGCTGGTAGTTCTATGTCCTCAAGAAGAGAGGATCTAAAACGGTAAGCAAATGTTTTAAAACAAAACTTTCTCAGTCATTAGTCCCGCACTGTGGGTTGTACATGGTTGAATAAAGGTTTCTTAGGATACAACAATACGTTAATTTACTGTGACCTACGGTTCTGTTGCTACTTAAACTAAGCAATCTATTCGCGTTGGTATGTTGAAGGTGTTTGCTTAACGTAATGTTCATTGGCATGTTTGACAGTTCGATCCGTGACTTTATCGGACACAAGTTTGCCAGAGTAGACACCCAAGTCAAGGTAACACTGTCGGCTCAAAATGTAAAAAAACAGCCATGCAGACAACTTTGACAGACTAAGTAGTCAAGACAAGAAATAACATTAGCACTTAGACCAGAAGGAACTTCAGTAGTGAGAAAGATACGACGGAATAACGGAAACTCTGCATGATAACGTACTACAGTAGAACGAATCAAGTACATATCTTGTGAATGAGGTTGGTGTACAACGGACTAAGTATTAATGCACAGAGAAGCCTTTGTCTGTCAGTTTGACGCAAACTGCCTGTGACCATTCACTTATGCAAGCATGAGGAAAAGTGTACGGAACAGTCTCATTTTCACTGTTTCATCACCAGGAATTCTGTTACATTTTTGGCTGTTACATTTCTGTTTTCTTCACAGGCTGAAACCAATCAACCACCTGTAGTCTGTTTACAAAGGGATATGCATCCACCAGAAGTCCACAAGGGACTGGGAGAAACTCCTGAAAACAACTGATCCCAACAACCACTAACGAAGTGGCAGTCAGTTTTCTGCAAAGTTGTTAATAATGAGCGGTCGGGGATATGGTTCATTTCAAACTGATCGTCAGTCACAGTTTCTGGTAGCCTACGCATTCTCACTGACACTTCACAAGAGATACATGACTGAAGTTTCGCTCTCGTTCTAACTCATCCTTAGTGCACAGTCCAATCAATGCCTCGTGGTGAACTCCGCTCACGCTTTCATAAGGTGACTATATTGATCAATGCTCCATTAACCTCACAAAAATTGTCATTACAGGCGCGTGATCTTCAAGTGGAAATCTATATTAAGTTTAGGTGAAAAGCTTATGGACTATGACAAAAGTTCATAATCTTGTACGATAATATATACAGAAACAACGGGCGGGTGATACTGCCAACGCAGAAGTGTGCAGTCGCAAAAGAACTTTACACCCAACTTCAGTGAGTTGACAGGGGTGTTCAACATTACTAGATACAAAAAATATATATTTAGCCCACCTAAAATTGAAGGCAAAAATATATCTAAATATTCCACGTGACTACATAGTGAGGTCATTGAGCATGCGTTACACTTTTGTCAAAATTGCAAAATAACATTTGAGATTGAAGCCACCGAAACATATTGCACAAAGCGGTAATTAATACTTATTTGACTGAAACATAATCTTTGAACAAAAATTTCCTGCATGGCTTATAACGATTATTTGCTGAGTAAAGTGTCACGGAAACCTAAAATGAAAAATGAACTGAAGAAAGAAGAAGCACCCTGCAGATGTCCAGGGATTTTTGACATCGGTACAGATGTTTCATAAATTAATCATAGAACTTAGCCAAAAATATGGGTTTTAGATTGCCAGATTAAAGTCTCCACAAAAATCATTTTCAATCTGCCATATGGAATGCCTCAACAGAATTTTACACACGTATTCTGAGCAGGTAGGAGCTTGGAAATGTTGCCAGCACTTCTTGGAAGCGGGGGGAGGGAGGTTATAAGAGGTGTGATTCATGCGCCATTGTCCAGTAATTGTGTAAAGCTGTGCTGGCTACATCTTCGGTACACTAATGTAAAGTGCACAGTCATGCCGCTGAACAGCTTGTATACATGAAGAACCACCAAACAATCTTCGCCTCCCTAAGAAAGGCCTCTACATATGCACGAAGGACTTTCAGTGTATCTGTCGATATTATGTAGAGTCTTTCTTTCGCCATTTCGGAAAGTTTACCGGATATGATGTAACTTACCGTCCGATTTAGTGGATACTAGCCGCTCCTTGACAGTAAACAGGCAGAATTTACGTCATAAACCCACCACAATTTCACTGAGAATATGTCTCCAAGAATGGGTCAAAGTTACTATGGTAATCGGATCTTGGTAAGGAGTACAGACAAGTTGAGATATTGCGGGCATGGTCTATTAGATACTATCAAGGAATGAGTCTTCTATAGGTAACATCATTGGATGGCTATCTGTTGCAATGTGCTTACGGGTACTTATGATCACAAGATGACACCCATTCTCTGGAATGAAGGCCCCCTTGGGTAACAACACTAATTCGGTTAAAAATATGCTCAAAATATGCTTAAGCACAACATGGATATCGATCCGTTGAACGCATACAGGCTGGCGATTAAGCTAATGAAGAAAGCGTTGTACAACGTGATTCATGCATTCGACTTCGGCTAGTGGGTTACACTTGGTTTCTTTGGTCACGTCAAAATCTTGACCTGAAACACAGCCTAATAAGTACAGAGGGCTTTCAACAGGCAGATCGGGTCTGGCATTTGATAAAGTTGATTTATATGAGGATGCATCATACTTAATCTTTTAGTAACAGTTCGACCCTCCTGTGAGGTACAAACCCTTGATCACAAGATATTTTGACTACCGACTGCGGAGTAATCATGTCGGTCACATAAATAACTGACGTGAAATTACACTCACATTACTAGTAGTAAGGTCAGATCTACAGAATATCAGGTGAGGTGCACACATATTAACCTACCCATGGAACGCTTGTAGACGCTCTCCACGGGTTACATTATCATACTATACCAACAAAAACTGAAAACTGCCGACTGCCCCTGAACTTACACTGGTCAACTGACCACGCCTGAGTCTTAAACAAAAATGCAAATGGTTCATGCCAAAGGCGCCCGTATAAGTTGTGAATAGAAAGCTCCAGATCTATCTAGTTACGTTCGGGAGGAAACGGTCCACAGATAGACCAGACTACCACACAAAAAAACAGCAACAATAATGTCTGAGGATAATCGATCTTTTAACTATTAAGATGCATGGAAGAGCCCATATGGAGGGTTAGTTAAACTATCCAGCCGTAGTAGATGGCAGCATGCAGCGAAAGGAGCTGCTTGACACTTTCGAGGTCAATTAACGACACTCAGCGTAAAGTCCAGTATTAGCAAACAATCTGGTAACCCAGAGGCTGCTAAATACTTCCGGGTGAAGAGGTTACTTATCTCAAAACGCGCGCTGGTAGACAGTGTTCACTCGGTGGAGGTAAACTGAGTGAGGCGTAGCAGCCAACATTCACTTAACCGATGATTCATAGTGACGGCCGTTCAAAGTTGAATTTGTGGAACAGTGTCTTACAAGATCGATAGCTTTCTACTCTCTTCTGGAAGGTCATGCTGAAAAACTCTAAAGAGTAATCTGTTAGCACAACGTAAACGTAGATTTGCGTACTAAACATAAGTATTAAAACAGCTTTCCGAAAAGATGAAAGTAACTCGTACGGACGGTGACTTTCTGTCATATTGAAGTAGATGGCTAATGTTTTGAACGACACAGCACAGTGATCATATTCTTTGGTGAATTCCCGTTGGTAGTAGGCCTGTTATGCAAACTGCATTGTACACATCATCGGTGTACTTGAGCACCCTTCCATTATTAAGATGAACACCGAATGAACAGTCCAATGTAAAAACAATTTTCTCAATTGCACCGTGAAACGGAATTCACTATAGTAAGTTTTGTGCCTTGAATGGTATTACATACACACTTCACAGAGTTAAGCATGTGATGAAAAGGGAGAACTGTGAAATATTGGAGTTTTGGTGGTCAGTTCGTCCGCTCGAATGATCATACCCAAAGGAAGCGCTCTTTTAAGGGAGAGATTTTAAACAGCCGTATCTGCTCGATTGTTTCGATGACTGGAAGTTTTGTAAAACAATACAAATCCTTAAAAATATTCACCATTTTCGGTGCGGCACATGATGATAGACACAAATAGGGAGGCAGTGCTAACTAAGCGAATTGTATGAGCATTCATTCAGTATTAATATACACCGTCCCACCCATAATTACTAACTAGTGTTACTAACTTTCTGTCTCAAGAGTAGTCAGTTCAAAAGAAACGTCTCACCCTCAAACGTGTACTTTCAGAGGTAATCAGTAAATGTAAGTAAAATTGTTCTGGACGGCCCAGCCTATAGTTAAAAACCAATTCGTTATGAAAACATGTTGTTACACGTCATTGATCACTGATAGTTACAGCTACCACGGATCGCATGGATCATCGCACCATTTATGAACTCTGGAGTAGACTTACATAACCATGTTGCCACAGCGCTAAGCGGCATATCCAGTTCTTTCGAGAATATCCATTGAAGTCACGAGAATGAAAAAGTGGCGAACAATATTTGCTCCCCGTGTTTGATCATCTAGCTAACTGCAACATACCATATATGAAAACAGTAACCAGGGTGGGTCAGAAAAACGGTCAGTGGAGGTTATGGACGGTGTATTTGTTATCATTTACGCAACTGCTGTTCCAAATCGTGGGCTTGAGTGATCGTTATCATGTCAAAACTCAAAGACAAACTTCCATGTTCCATAACCGGCTGCTTTATGTACTCAGTTGTTTGCTCGTGTCGAGCACCAAACATTGGTCGTAGTGTAAAGCGATTGTCTGATAAAGTGCGTGAACATCATCCTGTATGGTTGAACAGTGGTGTGATTAAAACGAGTTCAAGCGTGTGTTGTGCATTTGATCGACTCTAATCACTACGTCAGTAACAAAGATTTTTTCCACACTGTCTGCCGAGTGCCATGGAGGCGATCAAAAATGGTGAGATTCCGAATGTTGACCGTTGCCGAGGCTATCAGTATCCGATTCCTCAACCCTGACTCTGTGCTCAGAAGTTTGTGCGGACACTTAACCTCCCCTGGTCCACAATCAATCAAGCCCACGATTTGGAACAGTGATTAAGCAACTGATATCAAACACACAGTCCATAATCTATTCTGACCGTTTTTCTGACCCACCCTAGTTACTGTTTTTCATATTTGTTGTGTTGTAATTAGCCTGATGATCAAACACAGTAAACAAATCTTGTTCGTTACTCTTGTAGCGAAAAGGCGTCCAATAAAACAATCTTTATTACCCAACGCGCTAGTTACCATGCCACACGAGC
>JTDE01000663.1:54586-104599 GCA_014338405.1 Paragonimus skrjabini miyazakii
GTCATCTGCCCTAGGGATAGCGTCGCCGACAGACGGTCGTCTTGGACCAGTGTCACGGATACGAATATCACATATACGATACAACACCAGTGTTCTCTGAAGCAGAAGATGTTTCCATTTCCGACAAAGTGTATTTACATATTTCCGATGGCCTTAGAACGTCGCGATAGTTTGATGAGTTTTAATTAAAAATACATCAACTTAAACATTGGCGAAGGGACTCAGTTTGACCACGGCGTTCACGTGTTCGATTGCAGTTGAAAGTTATCTGGATTAGGCTGACGTGTAATCACGGTTAAAACCCATCTTCCATTTCTATTGAACTTTCGTAAAGAATCGCCAACGGCGCACCTAATGTCTGTTTTAACAATCAAATGTTGCATGGAAATAATTTGTTCGAGTGTTGTTCAAATTATTGGTACCTAACCTCTGAAGAACGGTTGTTAGAATGCCAGTCTAACACTTGACTAGTTCACTGTTTCAAGATTCGTGCGCTGCTTCCACAGGAAACACAAAATGTCATAGTTCATACATGAGAGAGAAAAATGACGTGGATTATTTATTAGGGCTTTTTATATACACTAAATCAATCAGCATTAAGGCACTCAGAGTATGATTTGTCATCCAAACTTAAGACTGAAATACACTGAGTTATTTTTGACTACTTGATTAGAGCACAAGGAAGACGTACGTTCCGATATGTGAACCTTTTGGCTACTATCAAAACTGACATCCATCAAGCAAATAGTTTTGGATTTGTTCTGCCAACATGAACGCCATTGTGACTGCAGTAGAAGTGACCTATATGATGGTGGACGGAACAATTTGACCAGCCACCTTCTTCATTCCCGATTTAAACCAACTACACCTCTGTGTATGTTTAGGCCAGTGCCTAATTTAATTTGCATATGAAATTGTTCACCAAAATGTTAACTTTAATCCCAAAGGTATAAAAGCATCTTTCTCTAAAACCGTTTGGACTGGTTGACTGCTCCTGTTCATCTCAGTATTGCCGTACAGGCAAGGAATGCTTAACCTGAGGAATCGTGTATTGTGGGGAATCCCTTACAAGTTATGTGAAAACAGGATAACAAACGCGTACTCTCATTTGCATTGCTGACGTGTATCCGTGCATCGTCATTCACTTTGGTGACAAGTCCTTCATAGTACATAGACATGGTTCATACAGTCGAATCTGGTCCATCCTCTTTTTGGCGCTGAGACCGGTCCATTATTTCCTGAACGTACGCATTATACTACTCACAAACGAACGTGCATTATATACAAAATCAGTGGATTTTTTCTGGTCAGTTCTTGTTTAGCCTGCGGACTATCAGAAATACAAATGTTTCTAGTCGTGTAGACCATGGTTTTGATCGAGCCGCGTCTGTATGCAGTCGGAACAAAGCTGGTGAGCTGCAGTTATGGACCGTTATGTCTTTTTTTGAGGTGAATTGACAGTTGTAATGTACTGTCCGTACATCTGGTACTGAGAACACCCTAAAATGATTACTGTTGTTCGGTTCAATTTCATGAGATAGGAATGGTTCAGATGAATATTCTTCAACTTTGTACAGCAGAACTGTAACAACATTATCCAGGATCTATCGTCCAATAATTCTCGAGAAGATATCCTGTATTATTGTGTTTAACGGACTACACACAGCATCACCATCTGTCTGCCAGTATGTAATTCATTCAGGATTAAACCGGTCGCTTTTGCCTCCAATAAAATAGAAACTGTGAAGTATTTAAATAGAACAAGTACCACACTTCCGACTGGACAACAGATCACATAATGTTTCAACTGCATCATTAATGGAAAAATCTGTGACAAGCGAATCAACACCGGCTGAATAAATTAGTCGTGGAGTCATCAAAGCAGGATCTAGTGTCTGTACCAGTTCCATGAACGCTTTCAGGCAAAAAGAGAGGACCATTTGAATCACATTACTAATACACATGATATGTTCCGTTCGCCATTGTGAATGATGGCAGTAACCGAAATGTTAACACAAGCTACATGCCTTTTTCCTGCTCTGATAATATAGTTGAAGTGAACTTAAAGTATTGAACTTACACATCTAGAAGACTAATTAACAGTCTCAGCATCATTGTTATAAACCCGCCTAAGCAACACGCTGGTTCGTCCTTGCTATCGCAATGCGCTTGGCAGAATTCGGATTCTCCTCCCGTGAATAATTCACACAAAAATCTCGGTCCCGAAAAGTACTGCGACTGGCCCTGTATTCGGTCCCAAGGCAAGCCAAAAAACGCGTACAGAAAAAAAGAACTTTGTTCCACCCTAAAACGTGTGCGACCAAGGCGACAAGGACAAGTACTTATAGGGCGCGCAGTGACCATAAGAACATTCTCAAATCATAAAAAGAGAAGGACATTTATCGGAAAAAATAGTTAGGGTCACTAATGTGCACAACGGAGTAAAAAGTCTGACGGGTAAAAACTAGCCAAGGCCGCCCTCTCAGCCGCTCTGAGCAGGGCCGCAAACTAGGGCAAAATCAATCGTTTTTTTCATCCTCACGGCGGAGGCGCTTTCGGACGGTAACATGGTGGGAGCCCTAACAATCATGTACTGTACAATCATGTACAATCATGATTATATGGAAACTGAGCATCTGTAACAAGCACTGGATGAAAAACCGGACCGTGTTTTATAGTAGTCGGTCTGCCCGAATTCGATATACACATTTTATGTAAATTGCAATTTTCACATTCAGGCTCGCTGCACTTCAATAGATGTGCACTAGTCAAGATACCATTTGCCCATAGTGGATAAAGCTTTACAGTGTGTGGACATAGGATGCTCATTATTTTCGAATGTTTATACATGATGCCTTTCATGTTAGCATCACTCTATTTTCAAAGTGCCATTATGTTGGTAGTTACTATAGCTGTTCGTATGATAAGTAGCTTCAGTCTCAAAACTGTCTGTGTGACCATGACAGGCCAAATCACTCTACAGGGATGATTTCCGTATAAAGATTGAAACATCATAATTTTGCGTTATGAAAATCTTCACGTCAATCGCCTCTATTCCTGAATTAAAACCAGGATGCATCACTCCATTTTTCACGATTCGGCCAACTGCCACTAGTTTTTTGTTTATTGGTCAACACTATAATTTCTATGGCATCATGTTAATTCAGATGAACATATGATGGTCACATGTAGGACCGAGTGAGTGGTGCTGCAGGGATTACTGTTTATTATTCGTTACGAAGACTTTTCGAGCAACACCAACTAATTTCATTCATTCTGGAACAAGTAGTTACTCAGTCAGTATAGCAAGTATGGGCGAAGACATTGAACACTAAAACAACTGTGCTCGTCAAATCCGCCGGGCTTGATCTCGGGTAAACAGTGATACCCACTGATTTTGTCTAAAGACGTACTGCTGCTGCCGATGAGTATGATGAGGATGACGAAGGATACAGGAGTTGGGCTAAAGCTTCTGTAGGCATAAGTTAATTCTGTTCCTAAGGCAACAGCGGAGACCATACTTAGAACTTTACGATTACTGTTTTTGTCTTCGATCTATTAGGCACAGAATACAGGACGGAACGATTTAAATGAGCTGATCAACAGACCGAATAACCTTTATTCCACAACGCAGCATACGAAAGAGCTACCGGTAACTTGTACAGAAAATGAACACCTTTACACAGAGTTGTGCAAAATGATAACATTTCATGGGTGCTTCTCATCCCGTGCTCGAAACGGCTTAGGTTAGAATAATTTAAGTTGATCATCACCCATAGTTGATTGCAGCCTTCGTATTCAGATAGAGTCTTCAGTCGGCTCCTTTCAAAAAGAAGCACTAGACTCGAGTTTTGCTCTCATTAGAGCTTGTCAGTAGTACATATTCTTGCCACTGACGAGACTAGAACTCCGGCCACGTGTTCATGACGCAACTATGCGATCGGGCAACCTGATCATTACCCGCAAGCAAAAGTGGTTGAGCGTTCACATATGATAATTCGGTTGTGCCTAACGTGAGGTGAATGGCGCAGTAGTAAACTCAGTTGCCTCATGAACAGCGTGGCCGCGGTTCTAGTCCCGGCAATGGCGATGATATGCACTACTGACGAGCTCTAATGCGAGCGAAACTCGAGTTTGGTGCTAGTTATTTTCGAAAAGGGCCGACTGGAATGTTTACGGGAATGCCACAGCTTCGATCAATTGTGGGTGATTTTCAATCTATATGAAAACCAAAATCCTTTGCTAATCATCAGCAATTCTGAAGGGTTTATAGGCTGGAACTTCACACATCACTACAGGTGGTCTGCAGGCTGACTCGGTGCATCTTCAGTGTAATCTAGCAATTTGTTAGATTTACAGACATCTACTCAGTTTAATTCTTTTTTCAAGTGGAGTTCTTGTCTTATATTCGATTTTCGCATCAAAAAATCAGGATATCAATACCATCCTTTCTACGGAAAAACACCAGAATTTGTATGGCGGTAGTCAAAAGGCTGTAACCACGTAGGATATCAATAGGCTGTATGCGTTACTATGTTTTACAGTACTGTTCTGATTGTTTCAAATATTTGAATTCAATAAAGATAGTAGTTGAAAATTCGATGTGTATTGGCTGTGAAAGTGAGTTTCATTTATTCGATTGGAATTGTGTATTAGGCTAATGATGAGCAATTTGCAGACGTATTCAAGTTGTAACGTTTATTGACGACTCAGAGACGGAATTACGTAATGAGTTTTGCCGAACGATGCAGCCAGATGCAACAAAGAGAGTGACACGACCAGTAGAAGAACGCCAGACTGCTCATTGGTTGGTAGCAACGATGAGGCAGCGGTACAGTGGCATAACAGAGCGGGAGGTGGCAATTTATCACCTGGTCGCATGCTATGAAGTGTTTGGTGGACCACTAACAGGAGAATTAGCTGCCTCAAATAGGCAATCAGTGTGGTGAGAATGACCGGTCATGCTGTACTACTCGTTAATAGTCAAGCGGAGGCATGCATTTAGATACTGTAGTAAAAAGAGAGTAAATGCGAGAAGAAACATTGGAGTGCACTCCGATAATAAGTGATGTTTCCCCCACATGGACTTATGATTGGCAATCGTCGCATCCCGGTTTAATGGTTGTGTGCAACTGAGTGTTTGTGTTGGAAGTGTCCTTGGAACACAAACCACATCTGACGCCCCTCTGAATAAACAATCCTTGTGGCACAGCTCATGGCTCTAATGTTCCATGAAACTGTACATCGTAAGCAATGTTAGAACAAGATATCATATTGAAAGTTATGTTCTTTGCTAGGCACGCATAGGGCATACTAGGTTGAACCAGCTGAACTTCGCTCTACACTTCGTCATCTGTATCCGGGCAAACGTTTGGACACAAGTAGTTACAAAACGCCACGGTTGTGCAACGTTCTTTGCTGCATGGACAGAAGTTATGCTGTGTGCGCTTACCGTCTTTGCAAAACTGGTTATGTTGCGAACACTAACTGGATCGAGGGAAACTGGTATTTGTTCCGGATTACCACCGACGAGGGGATTGACCATTGTTCTGACCTTATTAATTCTCACTACTTTAAACATAGTGGCGATTACGATCAACGAAGGAGAACGCGAGAATTTTTCGGAGGAATAGATCACTGAACCAGACGATCGAGATCACACTAGTTGAAGACAGTCGTATTGTATTACTCGTAAGTTGTATCGATCATTTCCTTCCGCTAGTGTACTGCTTTTTCTCTCAGGTTGACAGTGCTCACTCATGAGTGGATGACCTTCAAATTACTGTGATACCATAAGTTAAAAAAAAAGAAATGTTACGAACAGTTGATAAAGAGAAAATTAGCGGTCAGCAGTTTCCACACCTTTGGTTTAGGCAACCATATGCACGCCAGATAGACTAGCACGTATAAGCTGAACGATAATGTGGTTTGCACATTTAGCTCAGGATAGTATCAATGCTGGTAAATAATCATGTAACATTTCCTTCCTCATGTATACCCTGACCGAACTCAGTGAAGCTGGTTATAAGCACAGCCGTATGTGGGCAAACCCTATCCAAAACAGTACGGATAAAATCCCGTTCGGATTTTCTTACATGTCTCATGTTATATCTAATTTAAGCAGTATAATTTAGTTAACAATACCTCTGATGGACTCTTCAGGATTTGAAAACAGTGCTAGTTCAAAATAAATAACTTTCGAAATGTCTATTTTACAGGCCATGCTGAACTTTGTAATAAAATTTCGATTTCTGCCTACACATACTTAGGACATGACCTGTACCTTATACGGTAGATACTAACAGACTAATCGGATTTAATTTGGTGTTAACACAAAAACTATTCCGTAGGAACATAAAAAGAAGACAAGAAAATGTTATCATCTAATGATCCCCGTTTATTCAACAACAGCGGTTGAAAGTTTACAGAATTCGTCATTGCCTTTATCGTTGTTTGAGAATTAGCGTTAGAAAAACGGGCTTTTTGAAAAAAATGCGATCAATATGGTCGTAATCTGCTCATTAAAACAGAGTATTTTGGCTATCAATGTCAACATTATATCCGACTTTCGTTGATTATTACATGGTCATACACTATTCACAATTAGGGTGAAGTTATTTTCGGGAGTGGGAAACATAATTTGATTTCGAAAAGATTTTATGGCTAATTGAATTTGAACTATGACAACAATTTAAATCAGACACTCAATCGGTTGTACAACCGACGCCGCCTCTAGTTTTCTACAGAAATTCTTTATCTATGAACCTCACAATTATGGTGAACACCTTCCCCTTTGGGGACATCATTTTGGCAGTGTGATGCGGATTTTACAACATATGTAGGTAACTTGTTACACGCTGTCTGGGTTTTGTTCCTCTGTGTAGCCGTTGTTTCGCCCTCTCACACGGCCCGTCACGTGATGGACCGCGTGGGAGGGTGAAAAGACGGGCGAGACGACCAATCTCAACAATAAAGATTCAAACCTTCTCAATGGCTATCATTGAGATAACGTTATTTGTTAATGAATACTCAAGCTATCACGGTTAGCAGTTCCACTACATCTGCATGAGATTATCCGGTCTGCTTTGCTGTATTGGACTGCTGTGGCGTTACTGAAATTTTTCGTTCTTCTGGATTAGCACAAGATTTTAAAACCTTAAGCAGCCGTGGAACTGCAAACACTCCAGTCAAAACCGAATCTTATAAATAGCAATTTGCGAACCCTGTCGACTAATATTCATCTAGATGAGGTTTTTGCATCTGGTCTAAGTCAGCTAATTACTTAATCTGTTGAAACGTTTTCGAGATGAACATTACCAAGTATCACATTAATTTGTTTTTTCTACGACCCCACAACTTGAATAATTCACAATGAACTGAACATTTTCGTTAGTCCACTATGTTTTTACTAGTTCCAACTCTATTTACTAGTAACACATTAATGTGGCCCAATTAGCTGTTCACCAACATGGCAACCAGCTCTGCCGGTAGAAGTTTGTTGACCTTTGCTTCACGGCCACCAAGCAAACAACAATAGTTGATGTTGCTCTAGGTTCAGTTATTTTCTAGCCATACAACCGATAACACCTACGTCATGCACATGTACGAGTTATTTACTAATCTATACAACAACGATTTACCTCCGCAGAACTCCCCACCGTCCACCTAACCAGCTTAAAATCGCTACACACAGAGACGAGTACACACCTTTGGTCATGCTATCTGATAGTGCCAGTCGAGTTCCACGCATAAACACATCTTCGTGCCACAAAAACATGCCACAATGTCACTCACAGGATTCGAAATTTATGAAACAACGTTTCAAAGTTGACTGCCGAAAAGTGCCACCTGCTTTACGTAATCAGAAAGTGTAAGTTGTGAGCAGCTCCAGTCAAACTTAGTCCTAGAAGAACTGATGATGGAAGCATATGCAACAATCGATACATCCAATTTAAAAAAGGTTTAAACTTCCTGAATAGACGATATCATTCGGAAAGCGATAAACTAGACATGTGAAGTAAGGAAGCTTCTAGTCTTTGAATAATGATGAGGCTAAAACTGAGAAGGACAAATAGACAGAAAAACCCTTGTCGTCCTCACTAGTCACATGAAGGCGAATCTATTCAGTAGGACCTAACAGTACAATGACGAAAACAACCAATAAATCGGTCAGTCTTGAACATGTTTACGAAAACTAATAATTTTTTCCAATCACAAGCTGACATCATTTTTCATTTTTCTGAAAATACTAGTTAGCCGAAAACAGATATTGTTGGATTATCACATACCGATTCAACATTCAAATAGCTCTTTAGAGAAGACACCTCTTGGGATCGGATAATATCTGTCCATCCTGGCATTGCTCACCTTCGGGTGCGCAGGACATTTTCATATATTTAGTGTCATTGTAAACTTTAAACATACATATGTGAGTTGTTTGTCTTAGTATGAAGAGGTCTAAAATGATTGTGTATACCTTGTTGGGTTGTTTAGGATCAACATGTTGCATGGATCACTGTCCTACAAAGTACTTTTTGGAAGTGATAACATTTCTGACATTCGCCGTGGATGCACTCGGTAGAGAAAGAGCAGGGTGTTTTCATTATCCTAGTTTGCTTTGCTTCTGTCTTTTTGTTGTGGACATAAAAGTTTTCTTCCAAGATTATTGGGGTATTATGGACAGATGTCAATATTAATCTAACTATGGTGTAAACGGTGTGTCCAGTTTCACAGAATAGCGCCAACAGAGTTGAAATACCATCTAGTAGATTGAGAAAATCCAGTTTAGCTAATGTGTAGACATTATGAACGCCGAGCTCAAGAATGTATCGTTACAGTTCCGTGTCAACTGGCATTCTGGTGGTATGTTAGTCACTGGATACTAAAACTGTTCGAGTGGTTGAGCATGTTCTATGCGAATCATTCGTACGACAGCGTAATCAAAGAGCAAACATGCATCAACCAATCAGTCTGTCATAGCCCGCAAACGTTTACTGTCACAAGTGGTGATTCGTAACTGTCAAAGTCGTTTTTGCTGCGCTGTCAGGATTTTGATAAGTACAAGCATTTTATTATACAACCTTTGCTAGTTACTTGTCTACGGTGCACTTCTCTTTATGTGTCATGTTTACATTTTTATTGATGTTATTCACCTTCTGAGTATAAGTAACATTTGCACCAATGAAGTCACCTCTAGTCAACTTGTTCATCTTCAGGACTGCCAAGTTGTGTCATTTTCTTATGCATTATTGTTTTTTCAGTGTTGATGGGCACTTCGGCCACACTCCAAGATGCCAGTTGACGAAGATATGAAAGCACCGTCAATTTTGTTGATAACTTGATAGAAATGAGAGATATCTGTAGAATTTCGGCCCATCCCAAGTATTATGTACATGGAATCAACTTGGATAACAGTGTACAAGTTTCACATCGTTCGAACCCTGTTCATGCCAGCTATGTCGTATATCACATGATGTGATCTGGTTGTGAACCCCAAATCTGCGTTTGCGACAGTCGTCTGTTCATGCATTCATGATAAGATGGCCTGCCGCCACCGAAACAAATGAGGCGACCCAGTTGCAACCAAGTTCATGAACTCAAACGGTAAACAACACTTTTCAGACCAAGTTCAACAATCAGTTTTTCTAACGAAACTATTGTACTTGGTTTGAAGATGCCATATAAAAATGAGCCTGCTTGCCACTCTTTGAATTCTGATGACCTTTCATGGTAAACAAGATGTAGAATTCCGGTTCAACTTAACCTGAAGTGCTCCAAAATGAAGTACATTTTTTCAAAATATCTACTGATAAGCCAATACACATAGTGAGTAACAGAAGTGAGAAGGTGGTTGAATATGAAACAAGTTTTAGTGTTACAATTCTTTTGAAATTAATCCCTTCTGACCAGGCTAAACACCTGGTATGGGTTGTGTATTGATAATGTAGTGCCTGGAGATTTCACTGACCTGTCTGCGGTATGTTGGGTAGAATAGTTTCAAAACTCATATTTGCATATTGTATCTGGGCTATTAAGAAAGTTCGCATGATATATGTTGTCCGATTGTTTGTCCGCATGAAATGTGACTGTGGTGCGAACTCGAATTACACACACATTTCCGGTTTACTATCTCGTCGACCGACAGTCTCTAGCTTCCGCAGTCAACTTTCGTATCGGTGCTATTCTATGATGTTATAAGAGACCACCTATATATTTCGTCGAGTAAATATTTGGTCTCTGTTCTCAACGATCTTTTTGTATTTCGCGTCTGGTAGATTTGTACTTGGGAAAAAGAATTAGTACGCTGTACACTAAAATAGACATCTCGACCGTCAATGATTCTGTGAGGTTACCGCAATCAACGGAAGGTACATACAGTGTCCAGTCTAATGCAACTTGTGAAGTTGTGTGCGCAACTGGTGTTGCCTTAGAAAACCATATCGAAATGCCTTGAAAATTAATTGTTGTGTCAATAAAATTTTCATTTGATATGACATATTCGAACTCTTTACAGTCTCTGAGGTAAAATAACAAAACAAATATCGAATAAAACTAAGCAACTATGTTGAGGATACATTATAGTTGTGTATAGATTTCTTTTACATTCAAATTTGTCTCAGAATTTTAAGAAATTCATGGTAATCATGGGTTTAGTCATGAATTAGTTTTTGAAAGGCAAGTTTTTAAGTAAAATCCGAATTTAAAAAATATATTGCGCAAGCAAATTACAGATAAATTTTCTTGAAAAATTTGTTTTACCAATCTTTTGTAAATGTGTGAATTTACTGTACAACTTTGAAATCAACAAACATTGTCAATGTTTGTTTGAACACTATGATGTTAACTAAGGAAAACTACGGGGATTTCTGTACTGTTGAAGTGGGAAGGAAGGGGTGACAAAACAGCATACAACATTGAAGTTTGTGTTCTCATTTGGCGTAAAGTTTGTGAATAGGGAAAACTACTACTTTCCCGATGATAGAAGATTGATGTGCCCCACGTTAAAATTGCAGAGGCAGGGAAAAATAATTTGGTGTTTAATGTGCATTAGAGTTGTATTTTCGGGACCGCACGTATGCGGTCGGTGGGTTGGTCCATTGGTAAGGTTTCACCTCCGACATGGAAGTTTGTCAGGTCAAATCTACTTTGCTATTTAAATCCATAATAAACTTATCCATTACATAATACAGGACAGTTCGTTCAATACTAGATATTACCTTCTATGGAAAACAGTGGAAAATGCTAGACTACAGACAGCAGGGAAACTAAATGATTATATAAATTCACTCCAAAAATAGAGACCAGTTGACCTGCTTTCAGCAAAAATGTTGCAAGGAATTTAAAATGCTCAATGTAGATGAACCCAAAGTGAACTGTGGTCCATGCTCAGACAGGAAGGACTAAAGAAACATGAGTATACCGAACCATCCACCTAAACTGATTTAGTGTTTCATTGCCAAATATGTATAACACGAGACGTGGTCCACAATCGTTGACAAAATGACCAGTGACAAGTTCCTTCAGGAGACCAAATTGTATAGCTTCAACACACATTTCCATCCCGAATTTTGGTAAAATTCTACAGAAGGAATTCGGATTTTATAACCACTGTCTAACAGTTTCTGTCCAAATAAAAATGCTTTCAAATCAGAACAATAAATCTGAGTCACATAGAAGGAAAAAACTTTCAAAATATATTGCCAGTTGGATAAACGATTGTGACAAACCAATTGTGACGCTCATCAAAATCCCAGCAATTATACAGCTACTGGATTATCAATAAGCTATTATATTATTAAGCCAATATATATGCAGAAACGGCCTAGGAATTTTTCGAGAAATGAAGTATGATGAGACAGAAAAATTCGACGGACAGAATAGTAGGTCTTTTACATCAGTGTATGTACAGATTCCTCACATATTACTAAATACAAAACTAGCGTTCAGATTTCCAGATTAAAATACAAAGTGTGTGCTACACATCAAGCACACAATCTAACGGATCAAACGTCCGATGAACGAAGGTTTAGCTTCTTTCAACATATCAACATTATGAAAAATACAATGTAGCCAACAAGCTCGTTTTCAGTGATTCATCATCAGACTGAATACATCACATGTATATCACGAATTTTACAAGGGGATCATTAAAGGGGGTAAATGGGGAACGGATGGTTAATCAGGTCAGTCAGTTTGACGTCACGCTGCGATCAACATTACCCTTTGTATTCACAAAAGTTTTTCCTCATTAAACAAACTTCTGAGTATACTTATTCTCTTACATGTGATAGTACAGGCTTACTGAATCGATCTTAATCGCGTTGACATATCTCGTGTTGAGCAGTACAACAACTGGGTGAAATGCTGTGAGAGTTTCGACACTCACAATTCTTTCCGTATTCTCAATATCTGTCTTATTTCGGTTCATTGTGGATGAATGATGTTTACATTGTCAAGCTTCTTATCGCTACGGTCGCCATAACTCTTTAGAAAGAGACAAATAAGTGTACCAAACTACTGGCAACAGTTTTCGTGCATTAAAAATATTTTGATATTTTAAGGGAATATGTAGATTACTAAACAGTTGTAATCGTGTTAAATGCACGTTAATAGTTTTCACGGTAAATTTGAGCGTGGTTGTGAAATATGTGCTTTTTGTATCACCAACTGCAATATGAATCTATATAAGAATAACTAGAGTTTATATATTGCTAGTTTTGAAATACGTGGTAAAGAGCCTCGTGAATTGACAATTCCACAGTTGATATTCCGGTTCCCACTTATTTGAACACTGTTCATTGTGCTTGGAGGCTAAGATAGTCAATTTATTGCCGATGAAAGCAAGACAAAATTTTAGTTTACAACTAAGAGCAACATGTTCACTTTCACAAGAAAGTTTAATAGTTAAAGTAAACAATGACGACAAAACTTATTGTGCATAGCACAATGAACAGAGGTCAACATGTTCTCTACTGTGACCGGTTATCCAGCCTCATTACGGGTGCAAACGGTTGTGCGTATGACAACGACAGATAACACACATGCACAACAATGTATGCATGAGGATGGCTTATTTAAACAACTGGCCAACCATGATGCTCTTGTATGAACTTGTGGAACGCCCAAGCGGTTGTGTGCCCCTAAATTATTTCAATTCTAGACACTAAATGACAAATTTTATTTCATATGTTTGACACAACAAGATGATTTGTGGTCTAATTACATGATCAAACAGTGAGAAAGTTAAAGGATTAATCACGGGTGCACCAAAGGAAGATGGCAATACTCAGAACATCTGCAGTTGTCAGTTTGCTCAACCTTACTGATATTGCGTGTGCAGATAATGCATACTAAAACACAGAACGGAGTTTCAACCTCAACGCTGCTTAACTCACTCAAACATATCACTTTTATTCTAACGCTCTCATTTGCAAATATAGATGTGAGCGGCGCTTATCACTAAACCATGATTAGTTGAAATGCCTGAAGGAAGTGTTGGACCCAGTTAAGCGGGGCTGGCTGAATCTGATTCAGTAGTAATCCGGGGATGTAGACTATTTCGAACTAAACATCACCCAAAATGGGTCACAGCCTTTGTATTCACATAAGTGATTTGGTTAGTCCATTTCGAAAGGAAGTATTTGGCCGGAGTTTCTATTCCATAAGATACGTTGATACTATATATCCTCATCCGAACCGGATTTTGTGCTCCGGCTTTCGTGTGTGTGTGTGGGTGGGACTAGCGTGTTTATCACAACGCCGAAAACATTGTAATGAGCATGACCGAACAATCATCGAAACGCTCGAACGCAATCTTGTGTGATTAGTGTTCAGCTGGCCGGATCGTTTCGATAGGAGAATAAGCATAATCGTTGTGGTCACTCCAGTCGATAATCCCATAATCAGGACTTTTCAGTTAGACTGAACTTACTATATTCAACGAACAAACCGAACACGAAGAGCTAGTCGAAACGGTCTTTTGAAGATGATGACTGTCGTCAAGTGTGGATGATGTTCAAGTTGAATCCAAATGATTGATTCCAATTTATTTTTACATTAGTGAATTTGTTCCGCGTTCGCTTCTAGTAACTCTACTAGTCCACTTTTATCGATTCATCAAATTGTGTTGAGTGCGTTTCACATAAGCCAATGCTAGTATTCAGGTCATTATGAAACAGCTGCCTCTCCTTCGTTTTGTGCTCTTGGAGAATTAATAGCAAAATTAAGTCTGACATAAACATCCATGAGTAAACTTGGTATGTAGCTCAGCCATTTTCAACAGGTAACTATGGCGTAAAACGATGTCGTAGTAATCCAACTATCTGAAACCTTTTTCCGAAGAAAGCTTACGATTACCAATGGGTAATTTCTAACATCAGTTGACCTCAGATGTACCCCTGCTGTTAAGACAAAACCTGAGCTACACGTATATATCAGCCGTGCTACACCAACTTGTCTTAGGCTACGGGAGAGAATTCATTGTCAGCATTAGCCAAATCGAACCCCTCTTTACGAATTCACCTGTAAATTCAGATTGCAGTATGCAGTCCATAGACTGAGAACACTAGGAAATAATTGCGGAATACATTCAGAACTGTCTTCCAATTATCAAAAGTGGAACAGCCGACGTTACCGGTACAACATATTTGCTCGT
Source organism: Paragonimus skrjabini miyazakii (assembly GCA_014338405.1). Taxonomy (NCBI): domain Eukaryota; kingdom Metazoa; phylum Platyhelminthes; class Trematoda; order Plagiorchiida; family Troglotrematidae; genus Paragonimus; species Paragonimus skrjabini miyazakii. The sequence goes on from JTDE01000663.1 coordinate 69,240, forward strand.
ACCTGGTCATACAGTGAATCCTACGAAAGTCTTTTATGTCATTTGCCAGAATGCGAACAAAGTTGTGTTATTTCCAGGAGCTTTATTCATACACCTTAAGAAACTTTATTTTTGTGCTCAGAAGTAAACAAAACTAAACCTAAAACCGTTATGGTAACGGATTATTATTGCTATTTTGTCACTCTTCTTTTCAGTGTTGAATTTGTGTTATGTTCTCCGTCTTTCTGTTGTGTTCACATCATTCTGATCTTCAGTTTGTCAGTATACACTTAGTATATTTTGATTAACTGCGTTCAGTTCGTTACGGTTTCTGATCAATTGATGAACGTCGAAAATTTGAATCGTTTACCATAATACCAAACGGCACTTAAATAATTTTTTGCTAAGCCCACTGGATAAACACAAAAGTTGAAATGTTGCAGGTTACTTGAAAATTTTATTTCCGTTTCATAAAATAAAAATGTTTACAAAAATTTTACACATGGGAATTGCAATCAAAACGCGACGCAACCCACAAAATTGAAAGAGAGATTTCATAAAAATGTGTTAATAACTTTATAGCAGGCTTGATTGTAAGCTGTGGGCCGTTACTTAAGAAATGCAGACACGTCTACCCGCAGATTTTTCAAGTGATCGAAGAGCGTTCACTCGTCGTTCTTCTTTTTATTACACTGAGAGAAATGGAACATGTTTATCGCAGGAAAATGATCATTTTAACGGACACCGTTTCCACCCATATTTTGTGTACGTCAGGTTAATGTGGTTGCGTGCTTACAATTATATTCTTTCTTCAACGTAAAAATTCCCATTTGGTTGGAGAACACAAGGTACAGCAACCGTATGTTTCCGGTTATTTATCAGCTGTTCCATAAAATTATATAGGGTGTTGAAAAGGAACTGAGATAATTGATCGGGTAAAATCAAAGTCATGATACTGATAATTACGGGTACAGATAAAAACGTCATCCATCATTGTTCTGGACACATAACAGGTTTACGTCCTGTGATTGTGGTCAGTTCACACATTCCAAGTCATCGGCGTAGAAATATGTTGATCCCTAAGAAATGAGTGGGCCAACATACTAACTTCTACAGTTTTCAAGTTGAGCATCATCCACAAATGATCGTAGCTGTTACGTTCTCATAGACTTTTCAGTCGGCCTCTTTTGAAAAGAAGCATTAGACTCGAGTTTCGCTCTCATTAGAACTCGTCAGTAGTGCATATCATCGCCACCGCCGGGACTTGAACCACGGACATGCTGTTCATGAGGCAACCGTGTTTACCACTGCGCCATTGACGTCACGTTAGGCACGGCCAAAGTATCATACGTGAACGTTCAACCACTTTCATTTGTGAGTAATTCGACAGCTGCGATTAATTGTAGGTGAACAAATCCCGACTACTCATCAGTTATTCTACAGTTTTGTCCCCATTAAGCACAGACGGAACTTACTCCGTTTTCTAGTGTCCCGCATCAGACTCACCGTAGACATTTTGAACAACGTATAAGATTCCAACCAATCGATATAAGGCAGCCAGACAGTAGATTCTAGGAATGACAGAATCTATCACAATCAGTTCACGTAACCTAGTGGTTAGCTGACAAAACCAGCCTATCCAGGCCTTGCAACTCCCCTAATCTCAAAGGATTCCTGCTGTTCATTCACACACGTGCACACATACACAGCTAACTTCGGTCACGGGACATTCTATTATCTCATATGTTGGAAGCTGCCCAAAGTTCACTTCTTACAAATCCACTTTATTGATTATCAGCTTTGCATTGAGCACACGTCACGAGACTGTGCAGACTTACAGCAATGCTCATCGGACTCAAACAGACAAACAGGCGTGTGGAAGTGGTGTCCATTTACTTTCTGGGTACGATTCGTGATTACGCAATCCACGAAACCACAAGTACCATGAGGCGCAGTCTTGATTAAACCGGCATTGAATCATAGTGAAACACTACATCCACTATGCATAATCTCAACTACAACTGTTGTAGTGTTCACTTGATATCTGGGACGTTCCCTGATACTTATCAAAACCCTTGACTTATGTGGAAACATGGGAAAACGTTGTTAGCTAATTAAATTACAGTTATATCGGCTCAAGTTGCTAAGCCTATAGGAAACACTGGAGATTGAGAAGGCATGAACTAGTCAATAAGTTCGATACAAAACTGTGATGTAATCATACATGTTTTAAAATAAATGCATAAGGTAGAAATGATATCGAAGTGCAGCACCATTTCAATGGGAAACTTGCGACCAACGGAAGCCAAAACACAAGAAGTTACGAGCTGCCGTGGGGTAGATCAGCGCTAGTTAATCAGAAAAGCGCATAGGTGCAAAAATGTTGTTTGTACAAGAATAATGATTTAAAAAACCGGTTTGTACATACGTACGATTTAAACAATCAAACTGTTTGACTTAGTACTGTGGAAAACAAAGGCAAAGTAACTAGTCAGAATCGGATATGTTTGCAACCAACCGACACCCAATAATTTACATTCTGCCATTTCCCCATGAAAAAACATTTCATTAAAAGCTTAGGCATTCTTCAAACTACTGTGACTCAGATTTCTTTTATTGTTTTGATGCGCATGTGTGAAGTATTCCAAAGTGGTGCTGCCGAGTTAAACTCTATTAATCTGGTTAACCATGTCGCTCCCTACCCGACTTCAAGTGATGCTCTTCACCTCCCTAACAATTAAGATTTACGTAATCGTGTGCTACTTAGTCCTAACGCACCAAGTGATTGGTCAACAATGAATAAACATCAATCACCTAGAAAAAAACTAGAAACTTCTTGATAAGCATTCAGAACCTCGAACTACCCAAAACCCCATTCCATTTTACTCAATGTCTTTCATACGCCTGTTTGGAATGTTACTCATGGTGTTACTACGAGTATATTAAAAGGCGAAACCATCTCAAACTTGACTAGCGTTATAAAAATCAAGGAAATCAATTTTCAGTGTTTCATGAAAATCATGAGCATGTGCCAGTGGTTGAAAGCTCGGCGTTCACTAACACTGTTCATTCCGAAGACGTTATACAATTTCCCGAGCTTAAAGCAACAAAGTTTAAGTGTCGCCAATGGAATGGTAGATAGGGTTTGAAATGTCACTATTCATTGGGATGCAGTGAGACGTTTCCAGTCAAAATTGTCAATCATATCTAACGTGTGTGATAACCAAGTTTTCTTGAATGCAGAGAAGAGAAAACGTTTGATGCAAACTAGTAACCGATATCAGAGCAAGCCGATTGCAGTCAGTCTGATGTTGATGGTTTGGAGCACTAAGTGACAGAAAGCATTTGCCTTCTATGACTGATAAGTATGAATGTGAGAACATACAACATAAACTGGATTACCTGAGAGGTCAACAACATTTTTACAACCTCAGGATAGATCCAGTCTACACAATTTTGCTTGAATTGATCGTGATAGCTTCATCAGTAGGTGACCTTAGGCGAAGTACTTGGTGATATCAGTCTTAGTCTCCATTTAGCCTAGCTGTCTATGCGGTCAATCTGACCGAAATTACCAAGTCGTCAAACATCACGGTTGATTCATAGTAGAGTGTGATGTCCAAGGTACACTCCTCTGTTTGTATCCTAGTTTTACCTTTGATCCCTGCCTCTGTGGCGTTCATTATCCCTAGAACGGAAGTCCTCGCTTCCTTTCTTGTTTTCTTTCTTTACTCACTGCTACTTTAATACCGTCTAACACAGATTCACGGGTACATGAACATTGGAATTTTTCTCCAACCTGTAACATTATTATGGATCCAGCGATCTATGGGATCAGTTTGGTTATATCCGCACTAAGCATTTCAGCTGTATCGTTGTTTTGGAATTTATGGAGTGTCAGACAAAACAGCTTGACACGATAGAAATTATGTGTTTGTTTTGAACACTGTAATATCGTAGTTTATCCAGGATACATACCCCTTAATTGTAGGACTCCTGTGTCGTCTCTGAGATGACGGATTAGAAGCGCGAGATTGAAGTTCCAACAAATCACAAAGCTTGAATCAGTGCACTGTATATTGGTTAGTAACTGCTAGTGGGATTAGAAAAACAACTGAGTAATCGTTAATTTATAGTAAATTTCGTAAACTGGTTGACGATTGTTTTTACTTTGCATGTGGATGAGATAATGGGATACATTTTCATTCAATCATCTTCATTGAATCGGCATTTGCGGCCATAGTGAACTTTCATATAACTCAGTATTCAACTTTCTGCATACCGTGTGGAGAAAAAGTGTACTACTGAAAACGAATATACAGTCTACATTCAGTTTGAGAAACTCGTACATATTCGAATCCATCAAAGTGAACCTTGTAAACTGCTACAGATAACTCACTCAAAAGTGTTTCAAAAATGATTGCTTGTTTATGAGAACCCCAGCATACTTCCTCATACAGCAGGGTGTCAGTTGTGTTGCGTCAGTATTCGCGTACATTGTCTTTCATTCCGGGACGATGTGCTGACCTTGATCACCAGGAATCCGTAAAATGAGCAACACAGATAGTGCAAATAATATTCCATTTAGACATTTAGCCTTTTAGCCTGAAGAGCAAACATTTTAAAGCTTGGATCTAAGCAATTGAGTGATAACTACCATCCTGGGTTTCATCAGAAACAGGTGTACACGGTATGAGAAAATGAATTCATTGGAATTATGACAACTATCCAGAAGTTTCATTCGTTTGGAAGTATTTCAGGATGAACTGGTTTGAAAAATAACCTAATCCACCATATTCTATAATGATTTTTTGTAGTTTTCAGTGATCGTCGGAGTGATTTTGTCACTAACGCCAATGTTTTCAAACGTGAATCGTTTAGCAGTTTATGACTAACAAACTACTACAAACGCATGACTTATAATACACCAGTTACCTTCCTCACAGTTACTTGGTTCATTTTATCAACAGAAATGTCAAAATTCATTTTGGATCGTGTAAAAGCTGATCTCAAGCAACAAGTTTGCACTTAAACTCAATCAACCTCCAACAATAAAACAGAATCTAATGTACTATTAAAGGGAGCTTATAACACTGTTTGTACGTTTATGTTTTCCGCTTCATTTACGCCGGTTATTCTGTTACTTCAAAAGTACCAATTCATTTTGCAATGATTTTGTAATTAAAATGTAGCAATTAACTCCACTGCAAGTTTTTGAGAAATGTATCGCCGTTTGTTATAATAGCGTATGATACACTAACAGGTTCCCAACCTTAGAACTCCCTGAACTGTTCATCCAGAATGATCACGTGAAACAAAATTTTGGTTTGTGCACACCATCACGTGAAGTTCTGAAACTCTTTCTATTCAAGTTAACAAGCTACCTCAGCTTCTGGACAGTTTTCCGGTTTACTGACATGATAGTTTCACGTTGGATGGAAATTCAAAATAATTTCTTGAATATACACACTTTAACAAAATTCAATGGAAAAGTGTAAGTCAAAAAATTCCGTCCTCTATTTGTTAAACATATTTCTCCATTTCGTGAACATCCGTTTTAACAAACAGGATTATAACTCAAAATACAGCATGAACTTTAAAACTAAATTACACAATTCTGATGTCCGTTTTAACTCAAAGATGTACCATCTTTTGTGATGACGTTCAGCAACATGTAGCGATAAACCGAAGATCCCAAATAATCAAAACATCACTGGATGACAAGGCCATGACACTATTGAACAGATTAGCAGAGTGAATAGATAGACAATTTCAACATCACTGACTGGTAGATTGTTTCCAGGCAATGAATTACAGTTTGGTGTGTAGAAGACAAAATATGGATTAAGATCGCATAATGTGACATTTATATTCAACAGAATTCTCTCGACTGGTCAAAGGGTTTAAAACAGCAAAAATGCGTTAGATTCCAAAAAAACATGATGTACGCACCACTCAAGCAAAGTACAATGGTAGATAATGAACTATTCGCACAAATATCAGAATGACATGATAAAACAATAAAACCGAGTCAGAGTCAAAATAGTTGTCGAAAACAGGGAAGGGAACAAAATCTACACAGCTAAACACTTGGGGCAGACAGTGTTAGGTGGGATATTCACACGTTGAAACTTGATGCAAAAGACGGCTGTAAAATACTTAACGCTATTTCAAAGTTAAACCCTCACTTTTATAATGCAATCCTCTTGCGTTAATGAAGAATTGCAATGGGCGTAATTTTATTCTTAAGTAGATCTTTCTGTTTTTGTAATCCAAAATGGACCAATTAGCAGAGCTTATCATGCGCTGGTTCGGAAGTGTGCAGCTACGCAGTAGTGCTTAGTTCAAACCGCTAAGGTGCCGATTCACTGTCATCACGAACGCAGTCGGCTGGACTATTCTGATTCCCACATTCAGCTACAGTTGTAATGACGTTTACTTGTGAAGAACAGCTCGACAGCTACCACAGTAAATAACCGATCATATACTGCGATGATTGTAATAATTGATAACGCATCAACCTCCATTTGGTGAATCAAATACTCGAGTTCTTACCTCATCGATTGTGAAACGCCTTATGACAGCAGGGTACTCACATGCCTCCGTTTAGCTGAAAAATCGGGTTTCTTTTAATGACCTAGGCAGTGCGGAAATAAGACATGTTGCGATATGTTGACATTTCGTTTACTGTCATCAGTCGCAAACGTAAAACATGCAAATTATATATGACAGACAAATAGACATGGACAGGGTATGGATACGTATACAGTCAAACAATCTGTTGTCATTACCACCAAGGCAACCATATGGGTTGCTTCAGCAACTTTTGTGAAAACTGCGTCGGCTGGTGAGTTCTGATCAACGTATGCGGCTGCCCAGTTACACTTGGTTCGAACCATCACTGGACCCGTTCTACACAATCGCATGCGCAGCTTGTCTGACTATTCTGTCTTTCACATTGTCAGTTCACTTGCAGTTTCGGTGATGTTTACATGGAGAGAACAGATCAACAGTTACCTCCGCAAGAGGCACAACACGTCCTGAGCTGGTTAAAACAGATGATGACAACAGTTTCATACTAGTGAATCCGTTACTCGAAGCCCGCATAATCGATTGCCAGGAACCTCATGATAACAGGTCATCAGGTTGACCCACTTAGATCATTCCTAATATTTTTACACCATCAGAACTCGAAGTTACTGGCCTTTGACGAAACCACGTCGATTACAACCCATCAGCCGGTGTTATGTGCGCAAAACTGGTTGAAGCAATCCATACGGCTGACGTGGTAGTAAGGACAATACGTGGTGTGAGTGAATTCGTGTCCATACCCTGTCTATCTCTATTTGTCTGTCATATATAGTTGGCGTATTTTACGTTTGCGACTGATGACAGTCAACGAAATTACTGACAAGTAATTTGCAGATTTGATAATTTAGAAGAGACCCAATTGCGAAAAATCTGGACTTAGGCTTGATTCGAACCAAAAGCAGAAACAACATGCACAAACGCGGCAAATTCCCTACCAGCTGAGCTACGAAGCTCATTAGTGAGAAAGTTGAATTTAGTGCTTTTTTAGAAGGGCGCGTACTGGAAAATCCATGGAAATGCGACAGTTGCGCTCAATTGTGGGTGATCTCCAACTTGAAAGTAAACAAATACCCGACTACTCATCAGTACTACTTGACCAAGTTTATAGAAAAACGCATAACTTTTTGAGGGTCTTTCGAACCTGAGTTTTGAAACAATGTCATGGCCTACCTGCTGCATTGGTTTGAATACCAGATGTATCGACTACGGGTTGTACGTTTTCATACACAGTGAGATAAATGTTTCCATATGGTTCGTTCAAGTTTTGACTTGATAATCGTTTTTGTTACGTGTAAACTGTCAAGCCTTCTAATGCCACTGAATACTTACCCAGAATGACTAAAACAACTTACTAGGTTGGTTTCCTATGTCATGTTTACTTTCCATGTTCGCCCCACTGGGGATTGTAGAAAGTTAATGTCACCTTGTTGAACTAACCACGTGTTGTGCTTCGTTTCGTTAATGAACCGAAATCGATCAGCCGTGTTGTGTCTAAACTGCAAACGACCAAGCATCAATCACTTGTCATGGATTCAATTTTCCGGCGTGCGTGGTACTGATGACACTCAGCTAGGTGGAAATGGCTGTCCACCACTTCACTGATGGTCACTGGGGTCAAATGTTTGCAAAACCGGCTTATTACTGGCCATAGATGCCCTCTGTTATGTTACATTAGCTTCATTGAACCAACCAACCGTAACGCTTTGATCATTTCAAGTTGAAAACAAACTTGCTCATTCGGACCACTTCTTAAAATTTCACACTAGAAACTGTTCTGAGTCATATATTAAAAAATGGTAGGCTATAAGAGATTCATTAGACATTCTGACCTATTCTGCATACAATACTAAGAGTTTTGAAATCAGACGCTGTTGACCGCGGTAACAGTGCATTTACGGAACACCAAAATTCTCGAGTAAGATCTGTGTCCTTTTGACAGTCTGACTGAATGACACGCTGTCAAACGATGGAGTCAACGTTTGTAGGTGTGTACTAAGTGTTTCTGGGACCGCTTTCCGAAAACACAGGGCATGTTCAGTAGCATTTTGTTTTACAGGATGTTATGTGCATATATATATATATATAAATTATGTGCATACATCTGCGTATTAATAAATGCCTTCTGGTATACCTTTAAGCAAACATAATTTAGTACAAGCAACGTGAAATGTTGACCATGGGTAAACAAATATAGGGTGTGTACTCATATCCGTGTCTCCATAAGATTTTTAATTAAAAACGTCTAGGCCGTAAGAGAATTTGGAAGGTGTCAGTGAATTAAAGGAGAATCGATTGGAGTTATCAGACAGTAACTGTGTCTCCTCTCGAGGCGATCGAGCAACCTGATCATTACTCACAAGTGGCCGTGGTTCTAGTCTCGGCGGCAGTGGCGATGATATGCACTAGTGACGAGCTCTAATGAGAGCGAAACTCAAGTCTGGTGCTTCTTTTCGAAAGGGGCTGACTGGAAAGTCTATGAAGGTGTTTTACGTAAGCAATCGAGAGGAGACTAGAGGGTAGTTCTGCACGACTCCTGTAAGCCTGTGTTAATCATCAACGTGAGAATGAAAAGAGACAATACAAACAGCCTGGAACAGTAAGTTTTCAAAACGTAGCACCAATTAATCTAGTTAAGCGTTAGTTTTCAGTTATTTCATAACATACCGCTGACTGAAGGCTTCAAATGTATATATTTTGTAGTAAAATAATTAAGATGATCCTCACGTGAAGGAATCGAGATCGCATTGGCGGATTTTTGAAACACTGCTCTGACTGTTTTAGTAAAAAATACCAACAGCGCAGCAAAAACGATTACATATTATTTTATAATACCTGAGATAATAGGGTTCGCCTACATTTCGGGGCAGGTTGTACGCTATTACAATTTATAGTTAGAATCAGTTCCCTTGTCTAGCACCGACGCACATTGTTCAGGCCATGTGTGCCGTCTTTTCTAGCGTGACAATGATGCTAGGCCCGTCGGTTTTATTACGCATCAGTTGGTCTGAATAATCTCATCGTTTACTACCTCCGATTCCCTCCTCGTAATAATGTGAGTTACGTGACTGTGGCAAGGAACTGCCGCTATTCTTGCTGCTCTAGCGTTCAAAGGTTTTTGTACTCTCAGCTGAATGATACAAACGTAATGGGTTATTGTACTTTTATCATATTTAACTGAGACAATGTTGATATGCCATATCATAGTGACGTAGTGAACAGTTCATCAACAGCGAAGTTGAAGCAAAGTGATTCTTCACTATTCTGCCACAACTCGCAATGATTGAGAAGAGTGAGCAGTTAGAAGTGAACGACAGGGCCAGGAAGGACAAACTGAACAGATATATCGATGCAAACTTCAACTCCCTGAAAAGCCTGTCACTTGCACGGTGTACTCTATCGAAAAACATGTAGTCGGCGACATGCTCGTTTGTCATCAAAATACCTGCAATAAAAATGTCTACAACGACTGCCTGTCTCAACGACTGAACAACCGCCGTTAGAAAACTGTAGGTTGATTTTTGATTCGGGAGATTTTTTGAAAAATGGGACAAACAAAACGTGTAAATAATGCTGAGGTTAACTCAACCAAAGAGTCGGATTATACCTAGACTTTAGCATGATCTGAGATGGATAAATATATATTCAAGATGGAAAGAGAATTAAGCGTATATATATATATATATATACATATCGAACGTGGTTCCGCAGGTACAGTAATACACAATTTAAATGAACAGTCACTTAAGATCAGGCTTATACACATATAACGGTGCAGCGTAAACACGAGATAAACCGTTCAGTTCATTCGGGCGGTTTGAGAAGTTGTGCGTTAGTGTTACTGATACCAACAGACCTGGTACACTGCGGAATATAGGTAATAAAGTCGCATACCATTCAATAACTCACGGTCGGTGGAGAGTTTACGGAAATCCGTTAAATGATAACGTTACTGATAAGTAGTCGGGGATTTGGTTTATTTCAATTTGAACATCATCCACAACTGATCGCAGTTGTCGCATCCCCATAGACATTCCAGTCAACCCCTTTAGAGAAGAAGCACTAGACTCGAGTTTCGCTCTCATTAGAGCTCGTCAGTAGTGCATATAATCGCCACAGCCGGGATTAGAACTCCGCCTACGCTGTTCATGAGGCAACCGTAGATATTGACCTCACATTAAATACAACCGAATTATCATACATGAATACCCAACCACTTTCGCTTGTAAGTAATGATCAGGTTGCCCGATCGCCTCGATAGGAGACACAGTTACTGTCTGTTAACTCCAATCGATAACCCGGCGATTAGGACTTCATAGACAGGTCGAAATCTCCGATCTCAATAAACCTGCTAAGCGACATTTTACATTAATGATGAGTAGTCAGGGGTTTGGTTAATTTCAGGTTGAACTTCACCCACAATTGTTCGCAGCTGTCGCATCCCCATAGAATTTCCAGTCCCCCCCCCCTTACAATGGAATCATAGAAACTGTGTCTCCTATGGAGACGATTGGACAACCTGATCATTAATCACAAGCGAAAGTGGTTGAGTGTTCACATATGATAATTCGGTCGTGCCTAATGTGAGGTCACTGGCGCAGTGGCAAACATGGTTGCTTCATGAACAGCGTGGCCCGAGTTCTAATCATGGCAGTGGCGAGGACATGCACTACTGACGAGCTCTAATGAGAGCGAAACTCGAGTTTGGTGCTAGTTATTTTCGACAGGGGCCGACTGGAATGCTTATGGGAATGCGACAGCTGCGATCAATGGTGGGTGATGTTCAACGGCTGTAGACAAGAACGGTTAATGCAAACCAACGAGCCACGCTACATTCTGAGATAAAAGTATACTGCTGTATACGTACGAGTAGAGCAAAAGTTGAATTTGAAGTGGGCCTTTCCAATCAAGGTAAAAATTTAGACCACTCCTAGATTATTATGCTGCCTTGAAAATGATACATTGGCCTACCGTCATCAGTTGCTTTAAGAATCGAACTTTCGCCGTCGCACTATAGTCGTGCCATAGTTTTGTCATCTGCGTGGGCCCAAAATAAGTCTCACGCGGTTAACACACATGACCGTCATTTTCTTTTGCACCTGCATACCTTACTGCAACTTAGCAAAAGGTGAGCAAACCTACCTTGAAAAAGAGCAGAGTTCAGCATTTTAACGAATTTTGCTTAGCATAACACAGATTATCAAAGCGCTCCAGTCGTCTGCGATGCGGTGTGAGGCGACCAACAAACATCGTTGAGGCGACGCGCAACGTGCCACGAGCTGTCCCATCCAGGAATTTATCCATTAGTACAACGACACGTGCTTTTGAGGTCAGGTCACTCCTTAAACTTGATATTTCCGTAAGAACTATGTACCAGACTCATAATATCCATGCCTAACTCAAGGTGGACAACAATGAACAAGTACACTGAATTAGTCACAGGTGCACTATCCTTTATAATTGATTGAAACTTACGTTTATGGGCTCATCAACGGCATTCTGACCGCTTCAGTCATAAGAAAACTATCAATTTGGATAAGTCTGGTGTATGCAGATGTCAGCAGCGTGGTTTTCAAGGGGACAACACTAGTTAAAGTTGACGTAAAAACGACACTCGTTAGCTGATCGCATGGAAACATTTCTAACATTTGGTTTGAATGAACTAGTGCAGACTCTCATAGATGGAGTTAGGAACATTTCAGTTACCTTCCTTCATCTCAAGTTAACGTAAGACTGCAATGTTCCAGCTGGACGATACTACAATCATACAGTGTATATCACGAACACTTGTCTCCTTCTTTAAGAGTTACTTGAATTCAAAAGGGTGAAACATATGGCAGTGTGGATTCAAAGTAGAATGTCGGTCGCGTGGCAAGTAGCTTATGGCTAGACTACTGAAACAGCGACCTGACAACTGCAGTGCAATGGCGCACATCCGATTTTCAATGCGTCACTCTATGTTCCAAGTTGTCTTGTTTCACTGAATTAATTAATGATCATCGTTCATACATGCCTTTTGTAGGACAACTTGCTCTAATCGTGCTTTACCACATCATTGACAGGTAATCCAACCATAAGTAGTCAACCAGATTCTTCCCAACAGAACCAGTATACCGTGCGCAGAAATAAGGGAATGGATATTTCTCCACCATGGCAAATTTTTCCGAAAAATCCTGGAGAAATGTCAATGCGATCAAGTAGAATGGTTTTTAGTATCCAGTTTCACTTAGCTTTGTCATCAATGCGTACACATTTCTTAGTCGAAAATACCAAATATATTTTAGAAAATCTTGTGATTGATGTCGACCATAAACGGAAAGAGACGAACGCTTCAACGAGAAACAATAAGGCGGCGAGCATACAATGAATCATGTAAATGCTTTCGTCGAGACACGAACAAACACAGGCGACTTTCAAACTTACACTATATGACTTTGGCAAGTTTAATCAAGACACTCACTATATGCCTACTTCGTAATGATATGTCGCCAGGCTCAAATTATATGAAACAGCCTCATTAGTACTGGTGGCTAGTTTGGGTCAACACTATTCAGATATGTAGCAGGAGCTTACAATACTTAACTAAATTTGTCAAACTACTCATGAGTAACTCTGCTTTGTAAATTAATTTTGGCGTAATTAAGCTGCAGCCTAATCCAAGTTTTTATCACAGAGCTAAACGCAATGCATCCTAGCCCCGAGATTTCTGAGATTCCGGTTTCAGTCCCTATCTTGACTGCTAGAAAATGATATTTTAATGTGTCACTTGTGGTCTGGAAAGACTGGTTAACTGATGTCTGTTGTTTGGATATAACTGAACAGGTACCGCATCTTCCCTCTACAATTTTCGAGGTACTGACTATTATCCGTCTTACGATATACTTGAAATTCCAATGCAGTGATGTGCCTATGCCTGAGTTTCAATTACTGGCTCAGTGGTCAGCCACTCATAAGAACTGTGATACACATATCGGTCCAGGAAAAGGTGCACGTTGTTTTTGAATGCTAACAACGACAAAAATGGGAGTATTTCAATCTATGTTAAAATTCATTAAGAAGCAATTCCGACTAAAGGTAAGATATTAAATGTGGTGTGTCTAAATTCGAAATGAAACAACCCGCTTGGTAGAAGAAAGACTTCACCTTAAAAAAAGATGTCAGTATTACTTACTTCATATCTTGACATTTGTGCTGTGTCAAGCCGTCAAACGAATATGGTTCCACAGTTCACAGAACGAGAAGCATTAGCATTAAGTGGCCTATGTGGTTCATACAGAAATTGTCAGATTTTATTTAAACAGCTGTCACTGTTTTAAGACTGGAAATAGTTTAGTGTTTTTTACTGGTCAACATGTATAGTTTGTACGTACAAAAGTTGCACAATCAAGCCATAAACTTTTCTTGAAATGTTTTGTATCGGGTGTAACTTACAGAGCAATCAAGACCACTATTCGATTAGTCTTGTGTTGACACTTTCCAAGATAGAACAATTAAACTGTTACATTTCACTTTTTTTCCCTGGTGCATCTACTTGCTGACTGTCATCAAGATTGCAGCAGCTCACACTACCCTGACAAAATGATGTGTATTGGAGGGAAACATAATCCATGGACTAATGGAAAATAGGACGTCAACAATAGACATATTTTATTAGGCAGGAAAAGTTTGTAAGAATATCTGTATAGCACTGAATATGTTAGAATCCATGGTATTAAGTACACTGCTTCCAAAAGGTTCCTACTTTTGTTTTCGGCAAATAAAAGTAGTCTGTCAGCGTTATTCATTATCTTCAATAAGCTACTACTATGACTGGTACGAATATCCTCAATTTCAAAAATTCACGCCGAATAACTGCTTGCACACTTATCAGTTATATCCTGAAATATGTGCTGTCACTTGTTGAAAACTTTTCCCTTCCGAACCGAAAGTGTTGTACCACTAGTGAATACGATCTCAAGCTATCCCGACTGAATGGAAAAGACTCAGCAACTAGGCACGACAAAAGCGTATTGTATGTTGTCAAAGGAATCAACACAATAACTGGCTTCAGTAACTTGGCTTCAATAGCTTAGCTTCAGTAGCTTGGGTTCAACCTCGACTGACGATGGTGTTGATCACCCTTTGACAAGTTCCATGGTTGTTGTTCGGTTCATGCTTATGTCCCGTTGATGTACTTGTTTGACCTTTCGGTTAGCGTTGTGTTGTGCGTCACAACTGAGATTACTTTGTATCGAGTCGTTCCTGACAGAAAGCAAAGAACAACACTTGCGGCAGGAAATAATCCCAAGTTTGCGGAGTTTTTCTAAGTAGTTTGACAGACAGGATGCATCACTGAAATGGAGAAAAACAACTGATGCCAAAGCCTCGGCTTTCCTATTAGTTGGTTCGGTTTAGCCCGTAGCCTGCTTGTTTTAACACCCAACTCGATTTTACCCCGACGCCGTTATACCAAAACCCATTGCTACGCAGCTTGTCATCTAGATTGGTCATTGTATTGATATGTTGGTACTGGAGTTGTTGACATTGACTTACCGTAGCTTCCTGTGAATCATTTGTTGACGTCGTATCAATGAGTTCGTCCAATTCAATCCCTTTACACCATTGATTGATTAACCGCCTTGGCCGCATCAACTCTACTTCCGAAGGCATTAATTACCTATTTGTTTTTCAATACACCTTGCATCCCTGTCCTATTTTTAACAAACCGATGAGCAGTTCGTTTCGTTATTTAGTCATCTACATTCCGTTTGTAGCTTAAAGCATTTCGTTTGAGAGGGGAACTGCTCTCTTTGGCCGTCTGCCCAAATGAACTCCCATCATTATGGAAGCTTAAGTATGAGTGTTTCAGTCTTGAGGTCATATTATAATACACGGCTTTTAAAATCGGCGTCCATTCTTCGTGAGCACCCCGTCAAGAGTACTTATACTTTTTCAAATGGGAATTACAAACTTCAGTGGGCAAATAGACTAATGTCATAACGTCGGGTACATACAGTTCACATGTAGGTTTATTAGGTGGAATTTAGGTGAAGTTCTTAATTCGCCAACGGTTTGTAGTTTAAAACGTAACACCTTGACGAATATGAGATTTGTTGGATTGGAGTCAATTAGATAGTGACGTCATTGGCGCGAGAAAATTGGGGTTGCCTCTAGAACATTCCGGTCAGCTGTCTCGTACGGACCAAGTTTCAGCCTGAGAGCAGCCTCTCTGAGATCCTCCTGAGGTTTCACAGAACCTGGTGTAATTGGTCTCTTCATATACGTGTTATCATTTTGAGGGATTCTTCCGATGGGACTTGTTGCACATCATGAAAATCTTAGCCCTTGACTGTTTGATGTGACACAGACTGCCAGACAACTGAGATATGAAAACAATGTGCCCATTTCAAACCAGAAAATTCTGGCTTGTCAGAATATGTGCACTTGGAATGAAACCAACCCGTCCCTAAAATTTGTAGAAACCAAATAGTTAACATGGAGCAGAACTTGTCAAGTCAGTTGTTTTAATAATACGGTAAGGAACTACTGACTGTGAAGAAAGCTTCCACGCTCTTTTTCCTAGTCAGAATGTTGAATGCAATAGAACATACGACGGACCAGTTACCTCAATATCGTGAGCTCACATACACACATCTTAGCCTGTCAACCCAACTCGTGATAAATGCTTTTCGATGAACTCAGATTCAAAAAGTGCAGATGAGGGAAGTTAGTGAGTGTTGTACAGTCTACACATCTTAAAGTGACTAAACTTCTGAAAAATTTGGGGGGAGTGGCGCAAGTAAACACAAAGAATACGACCAGTTCTTGTGTAAGCGTGTTATGTTCAAATAGTTCTATCAAGACGTACCAGCGTTTTCGGATTTTCGTTCTCAAGCTTTTGCAATTTTATGAAGAGACGACAGAATCCGATCGGTCTATCAGTTGGACCAATTGCAAAGGTTAGATGAACGATGAGTCATTTGATATCGGCTGGACTACTTCTTCACGTTACGATCGAACGTTGACTCAACGACGCAGGTCAGCTATTTATCCGGTCGACTTTACCCGTTTTCAGGGTGCGGATTTAATCTGTTTCTGTCGCTGGTTCGAATCCAGCCAAAGCACTGACTTCTCATAATTGGGTCTCATCTACAGTCATAAGTCTGCCACACTACTTATTAGTAACATTATATTAGTTTTCTGTCTGAATCGGCAAACTCTGCCTATATTGAATGAAATATGATGAGATAGGAAAAGTCAGTAACATTGTCCTCGTTTACGTGGTAAAAAGTGAACATCATTAAGGAGGAGTTTCGAGTGGTCTGACATTTGCCAAACAACTCATTAAAGACTGTCTATAATACCAGAGCTATCGGATTCAGGGCACTCAGTCCACTACTGTATATACAGTTACACATACAGCTATCGGATTCAGGGCACTCAGTCCACTACTGTATATACAGTTACACATACACTGCATCTACCCTCACTAGAAATCGAACAAACTGATAACTACACTGCACAGTTCAGCCAGCAACTGAGCGTGACATAACAAACCAATCAAGACTCCACCAACTGTTTGATCATTGACCTACCTTCTGAAGAATTGACCTGATCATTGTTTTGATCTCGCTCTTTTAGTGCGTTGTATAATTGAACAAGGCTGTCAAAATGCTATAGAATAGAGGTGTGATTGTCTCTCAAAATACACCCATAGCTACGACTCAGTTTGAAGTAACTCAGGGTATTAAATACTTTCCACTCACTTCAGCTCACTTGAAAAGCCGAACATAATTCTAAAACCACTTGCTGGACTTAGTTGCGGTAGCCACCTCGAAGGTTTTGCTGATGAACACCATAGCAACCTACGAATACCCTCATTCAACCGCCTATGGGCAACCTATCGACAGAAAGTTGACCTTACGATCAACTAACTTCTGTCGTGTAGCTTGCACCAAAGCGGTGGGTATGTAGTGGTCGTATGCGATTTCAATGCCACTCACTGTGATCAGATGACTCACTTACTCGACTCTCTGGGATAAATAATCGCTTGAAAAAGTGCCTGGCACGGTGACACCTGTCGCTTAATCAATCAGTTCTGACAGCCTGGTTCATTGAACAAATGTAAACCAGAGTAACCAGCTAAATCGTGGATTTTTGACACAGTCAAACTGACTAGCCACGCAAACAAAAGTTGACGACAGTGATAGCCAACTGCCCCAGTGATACCGGTTTTAAGCAACACATCTTGGAACTCCCAAGTTCAATCTCATGTCCAGTGACGTTTAAAAAGATGTCGAAGATCAACACTAAAATACTCACAACGGTTGTTTGCTCGGGCAAGATGGATGAAAAATGGATGAAAGCTTATCTACAACTGAACCACTGCTGCTTTCAATGTTCAGCTCCAACTTCCCCAGTTGTCTTGTTTATCTTCCGTATATGCTATGCCTCAAGCAACCCAAATAAGGGGAATCGCACAAGGTAAGATTCGGGGACCATAGTGAACAGCTAATGGTTTCTTCTTTGCTAACCCACTTACCTGTGAATGCAATTCGAGATAGTAGGTCACGTTATATCTCTAATGTGATCCGACACCACCTTACTGTACACCACCTTACTGTACTTACTGTAGTCGCACGGTTACGACTGCTGGACCCGAGACTATAGCGTGTTCTGGTCTACAAAGGGAAGTCTGAGAAGGTTGGATTATCACACAGCGGTACCCCATATCCGTAGTTTACTGGCAGCCCAGCCGCGGTGAACTTCCATCTTGTCGATCACTGTCGTTTAATCCTATCTCGTATAACTGGCGTACGCAACAGTTTTTCAAGCTAATTCCAAATAGAAATAAACATCATTAGAAAATTCTCACCGTCCATCATCAGATGGTAAGATGCAGGGACTTCAGAAAGTGAGTTCTTATTCTGGAATGTGTAACAAACTACGGTATATACGATCGAATGGGCACATTTCTGATAAAATGTTCAACCAGTATCGGCTTGAGATGTGTATCAAACCAGTCGTGCTAAGGCAGTAATATACGATCCGTTTTATAAAATATCTGCCGATGCCCTATAACTTTACACCTACTTCTCAATCCTGACAAATGTTAAAGTGTATAGTTTTATGTTCAAGAATGAGCAATCTATTCCGCTCCCCTACTGAATAGAACAAAAAAGTTTGTTATGGCTAACTATACATCTTTCTTGCATCCAAATATACTATTTCTGTCTAGTTTTCGAGGTTGTATAAATGAATTTTTGTGTAAAGTCATTGGAATCCCCATCAAATCATCAGAATTTGGTTGTAGTTGTGTTCGTTTTCATTCTTCTGAACTGTTTGTACCGTTTACTTGTTTGTTTCATAAATCTCTTCTTAAATGAATAGGCCCGGATGTTCCAATCTACAACCCCTATATTTACAGCTAAAGGTATTTAATACCCTTCAGTATATTTCATCAAAACATGCGAGTGCTTCCAAAAGTATATAAGTATTTATTTTTGATGCTTCACTTCACTCGCTTGTAGACTTAATCCGCTGTACACCAAAATTATCCATTAGAGGTTCCGTTAACCCGATTCATTGCCAATCTACTCACGCGAACACACCTTGGGCACGATGGTCTCCAGCAACCCTAGCCTGTCTCCTAACGGTGTTCGTGGCCAAGCAATCCAACTTGGTACTTGGGTTACTCATCAGGATACTTGAACAGTTTCACTGTTGCGGTCAATTCACTAGTACTTCCCCATTGTAAGCTAAATATCCAAGCTTGCCGCCCTTAGTTTGTGAAGGACATCACTTCTAGTTTGAAGGTACAACGGGATACGACACAACTATCTATATCCTACCCAGAAATTTTGCTCAGATTGTAGCAATTTTTAATATGTCACCGTCGTATGAGAGCAGACTTAATTTTTCTACATAAATTTTTACAAAAATTGTTTGTGCCTAGCCAGAATAACAATTTTAAGTGTAACTTACTAAGGCTATAACATGTGACTTGTTGAGAATACTGTTCTGACGTCTGAGTGTACCTACTGGATGAGTCTGTCGTAACTGTGTCATCGGTGGTTGAATTCTGGTATATACTTGACACACACACATTCGAGCACTAAATCGAATATTCACATCCTCAGAATCTCTGTGCTAGAACGAAATTTTCTTACTTCTGATCCCAGGCAGCTGTTGTTTGCTGTATGTTGTAGTGTGATTTTTATAAGATTTGAAGAAAGTGACTGGGTTTCTATTCCACCCGTTGTGTTTTAACTTTCAATTTTACGACCGTCCTATTGCCGACCCTCATATAAAAACAATTCTCCAAATTGTATCCTCTTTCCAAACCATCTAACAAAAAATCAGATGTACTTAAGCATTCTCCACCTCCTCCAATCTGTAAATTTCCTGTGAATTCTAAGTCAACGTGCGAAGCATCATTTGTCTTTTATGTTGTTCACCTTTGCGTCAAGACCCAAACTATTTGTTGAGATGTTCTCTTGTCATCTCTCGTCATTGCATTTATCTTTCTTCTCATCAAACCGCAAGAAGAGAAGGTTTCACGAAAATACTGGTTACTAGTCCTTCGGAGTCGTTCACACGCCAACATGGAGTTTTTATATTTTCAATGAGTAAGGCTAGACTCATCATTTTTGAGTCGACGGTTTGAAAATATAGGTTTCGTTCAAGGTAGTTATAGTGAATTTGAGTTGCAAACAGAGACCTCACTTCCAAACCATGTAGTCCGTCTCAACAACGATAGAAAGATGGAGATCCGTCGATGATTCAGAACTTGTTCATAGTCACAACCGATTCCTAGTGGTTTGCATCAAAACAAAAACTTGCGAAAATAAGAGTTCTCATTTTCCAATCAATATTTTACGTTCGGAAAACGACGCAAAAAAAGCCAACATCTTGTTCCAGGTGGTTAACTGGCGGGAATGAGTGAACAGAATTCGATCACCGCAACAAACACATTAACAAAAAACGACGTTATGGTTAAAAGAGGGTGTTCGATTATGAAAGACAGAGAACAGATTAATCCACCTGCTGTTAATAAACTTGAGTTAATTCCTTTTGGTCTCATGTACCTAGTAATACGCATGGAGCCCTAAAATGTAACATCATAACAGCAAGTACAACAACTCATGTCAATACAAGTTACAGGATAATCGACTGGAGATGGTTAGGTATGATCTAATACACTATGCCTCCTTCCATATAAAGGTCAGCTAGATTTCGCATAAATGCACTTTTTGAAGCTCATAGACGAGACCTTTCTAGAAGCCTATTTGTAGATCAAAGACAACAATCTACAGTCTGCTTGTTCCTGTTGGATTCGCATTTGCTCGAATAATACGAACCGATGACCGATTGGTTGGGGTTGCGCATGAACGTGTAAAAATATCTTGTTCGTCATAGTTCCTGCTCTTTGATGGGGTAGTTCCGCCTGGAAGTCTTGTTTTATTTGAGCCATCATCAGAAACCACATGCGTTGGAATGAATTGCAGTCCATTAAAGCTGTTCAGCGACTGTGACAAGTTGTTTGTGTCAGTTGTATCGGAGGACTTCACACGGACCACGCGATGTTGGCGGTTTGGGGATTCATCCATTCTATGAGAAGACTCAGAAGAGCTAATGGAAGACTCGTGCGATATAGTTAAATTGGTTTCAGTGTGACTGGAACTTCCACCTGTAGAGGGTCGAGGTGGTGTTGCAAGGGTTCCATTTGCAACCATAGTCTTCGTGCTTGCGTGATGGGTGTCACTTGTGCCACGGGTAGTTGTACATTCCGACGATTCGTTTTTACTCAGTTGGTCGCCAGGAGGATCCTCACGCGATTGCATGGAATATGGTTTGACGGCATGGTGGCGTGGTTTGCCGCCTGTAGTTTGTGGGCCAGGTGCGATCTCGAAAGCATTAGGGCTTGGCCGTACCCGATTGTCTGTTATGACCAGACCGGAATATTCGTTAGAGAAAAATGGTAGTTGAGGTCGGTTATGTTTTCCTTGGAGAGATGACGTTGGACTTGGACTATTCAACTCAGCGGCGAATTTTTTTCCGGTCGCTTTGGTCAACGAAAGAAGAGTAGCTGGTCTTGCTGGGCTGGGCGTTGAGCTGTCTCTCATCATAGGGTCGTCAGACGTTGACCAACCAGCGCTGTCTGTCGATCTGAGTAGTGGATTCGTGGTGGGTGGAACTGCTGTAGCAATCAGTACCTCCGGTCGCATCATGTACAAATACTGTGACTGTAAGGGCGACGGGTATTTTGGGAAAGTAAACCATCATGATGAATTTTACGAGGGTCAAAAGAATAGATTTATGGCAAGAGACATAATTCACTTTAAAGCGTAATCGTGAACTCAATTGCTCAGGGTACTGGCTTCATAAGGTTCGATCGTGAACTCACGCTTCGTGATGAAATATTCCCTGGAAAACAGATTAGCCATTCGAAACATCGATCCAATGTTAGGATTGTCAACATACCCTATAAGTACTACTCGAAAGAATACAGTCAAGAAGGCTAACGTGACATGATTGCAGTCCGTTGATCTTGATTAGACGGGCACATCATATCTATCCAACAACTTACCAGATGGCCGCATCAAAACGGATCATCATTTTAAGAAGAAATGTCCGAGTGTGCGGAGGCTTGTGATTAGTTTAGCCGATACATTCAAAGACGGCCATTTCAAGTGGTATTTTGAGATAAAATAATGTACACTTATTAAGAAGATTTGAGGTTTTTTGTGGCTTGGGTTTGTTATATATACTTTTAGTTTGGTAAGACTAACGAAAAAAAAACATATTTACAGTGAAACTGAAGAAGTAGATTTACGTGTAGCGATATCGGCAATAGAATTCGTCACAACTGTATGTTAAAGATTATAACCGCTATTGAGTGAGCCCTCATTCAACTAAACCCATGTGGATAACTACTGTGTTAGCGTTTTGTCACTTTTATACCATATTAGGTTTGTATAAGCATCAGTCCGGAAGATTGCAATACTTTACATATATTGTTATTATCACTATTCAGAGGTGATCATGATTAAATTTTCCCTCTTACATGCAAACGGATGCTGTAAGCGTTTTAAACATTCCCTCCAGATATTGTTTGGTTAACCAACAGAATCACAGAAGCGCATCCATCATTTTATTGCGAAAAATCACGACTTCGGCTAAATTTGAACGAGCTACAAGTTGTGGGTTTGTAATATGGTTGGCAAAAATTGAACAATCAAAAATGTCGTGCAATTAACTGTCGGCTAGCTGGGTTTCTGAACCTGTGATTGCTTTGTGTTCGTCATAAAAGTAAGGTGTAAGGTGGGGGGGGTAAAACGATTTCGAGTTAGTAGAAACAATGGTTTAAATATTCGTTTGGAAATTGTAGAAAATACACATTTGGCAGACATATCGTGGAGATTGTAGAGTGCATCAGAGATGGGCTCAATAACTTAGCTTTTGATGTGGTTAGAATAAATATGGTCAAAGTAGTGAAAAATGGAAAACATTTCGAGCGAGGAAATCTAACTGTTGAAATCTTTTGATAAAAACATGGCAAATATAACCGAGGAAGAGAAAGGAAAATGTGGTAACATCTACTTGGAAAATAATCTATGAAAATTAGATGAGACCCAACTGTGAAAAGTCAGGGCTTCGACTGGACTCGAACCAGCGACAGAAACACCATGTTTCAACGCGGCAAGCGCTCTACCAGCTGAGCTACGAATCCATACCCGGAGCATATTATTATTACTTACTATTAATACAAATGCTATGCTCAACAGTGGCGTTCGTGGATTCCAGCGTGAACTGTTTGAGAAATCCTGCCGGGGCAGTCGATCCCCTGGATCATTTGGTGGATTCCATATGAGGCAGTGGGACGGGTGGGTAACCGAGTCCAAATGTGAAATTTTCGAGCTCCTGGCGTGGCTTCGTAGCTTAGCTGGTAGAGCGCTTGCCGCGTTGAGGTATGGTGTTTCTGTCGCTGGTTCGAATCCAGCCGAAGCCCTGACTTTTCACAGTTGGGTCTCATCTAAATTCATAAATCTGCCACACTACTTATTAGTAATACTATGAAAAATAGTTTTGAGATGGAAGTCAGTAAGCAAAAATGTAAGCTATTAAAAATTGGACAGAGATAAACGTCAAACTCACGACGAGATGTAAGCCAAGAGAAAATACTGGAAAATTCAACTCCGGAAGATCTGAATGATCTGAAAACTGACTTAACGATTGATCCAAAGTATGTATAAGATGAACAGTCAAAATGCCCACTAATGTTTACTCTTAAACATGTACGTATACGGTACGTGAACGATCCAGAGATCTGTTGAGCCTAATGTTGACTGAGAGCTTCCGGACTACTTTACAGTGTTGTTGGTTCATCTCGTAGAATTAATGTATTTATGCTGTTATTAAAACTATACATAACATATATCGATGTCACTGACTTGTTTGTGCACTGAGGATTGTAACTTGTAATTAATCTAGGGTTGTGCTTCACTCAGCATTGATCCACAATCACTTCGACTGAGTGAATGCATACAAACGTAACCGAATAGATTGGGATGAAGTAGATTTGTCTTGGCCGAACAACCGATCTTCTACCTCAATTTATTTAATTGAGCATTTTAACACAGAATCAAACTCGGAGGTATCTTTGTTATAGGCCCTGGTGTTCACAGCGACCAAACTTTCTCTCATTCTGTCTGGTACGTTTTGATTCAAGCACACTGAAAACAACTATAACATAAATTACCACCAAGTTTGAAGTTCGCAGGATACGTAAGTTGAATGAGCTTCTGTAAAATAATGTTCTAGAGACATTATAATTTGAAGTCGTGGCTAACAGTCTTTTCTCCCCTTGACTCGCTCCTTTACACACTGAGTATGTTTGATGGAATTTCACTTTCACAACATCAGATTGGAGAGGTTTGTGTCAAGCACAGATCGAGCTAGTTGAAGGGGATAAATACCATGACATTCACTATTTCAAGTTGAACATCACCCACAATTGTTCGCAGCTGTCACATTCCCATAGACTATCCAGTCGGCCCCTTTCGAAAAGAAGCACTAGACTCGGGTTTCGCTCTCATTAGAGCTCGTCAGTAGTGCATATCATCGCCACTGCCGGGACTTGAACCACGGACATGCTGTTCGTGAGGGAACCGCGTTTACCACTACGCCATTGACTTCACGTTAGGCACGACCGAACTGTCCTATGTGAACGTTCAACCACTTTCCTAATCGCGGGGTTATCGATCGGAGTTAACAGACAGTAACTGTGTCTCCATTTCGAGACGATCAGGCAACCTGATCATTACTCACAAGCGAAAGTGGTTAAGCGTTCACATATGATAATTCGGTCGTGCCTAACGTGAGGTCAATGGCGCAGTGGTAAGCACGGTTGCCTCATGAACGGCATGTCCGTGGTTCAAGTCTCGGAAGTGGCGATGATGTGCACTACTGACGAGCTCTAATGAGAACGAAACTCGAGTCTAGTGCTTCTTCCCTGAAGGGGCCGACTGGAAAGTCTATGGGGATGCGGCAGCTGCGATCAATTTTGGGTGATGTTCAACTTGAAATTAACCAAATCCCCGACTACTCATCGATATTCACTATTGTCAAAACTTCGTTCGCTATCAACTGGATCGTTGATTAAAATGGCAAGACGGTCGTTTCTAGAATGGACGACATTTGTAGAGGTTTTCACAGGATTTACTGGAATGAAATGATCGACGAATTCGTATAACAAGGATTTGGTTGATTTAATAAACATCGGAACAGCAAAATATTATCGTACAGTCCGCACACTTTTATCCAATACTGATTACTTTAATGTAAAATCATTGTTAATAGCACTCGTTGAAACTCAAATTCAGTTAATCTTGTGACCAGCTAACTTTGAGCGTAATTTAGACAAATTTCATTTGGCATCGCGAGCTGGAAAAGACAGTTGTGATACTCGGAATGCCTTTCTCCTGTGACTGTTTTTCTCCAACAACCACCGTATGAGTTAACGTAGCAGTAGTAATCCATAGTTCTAGAATTTACCATCTTTGCCATCTTCATAAATCTTGCTACGTTGATCTGTCTCTGTATGTATTGCACACACATATTGCATATAATGTCAAATCTATATGTGAGTGATATTTACTTCCTCTGAGTATCATGGTGAAACGTCAAATAAGTAGACAGGTTGTGGTAATAAACTTCAAACCTAAGTTATCATGAATAGGTTATTGCACTAGATAAAAATCTTAAATTAGAAAATCAACAAAGTTGACTATTGCAAAGTTACGGTATTGATTTCTGCTCAATTGGTACAGCTTATCAAAAGTACTTCCGCATCCCAGCGTACACGAGAAAACTGTTTGTGAAGCAAAGCCTTGAGAGTTACAGGGATGTACACAGTTAAACTAAGACAAGAACAGAAACTGTTTAGTTTATTTTTTTCATTAGTAATACAATGGCAAATTTATTTTAAGTGTAGGCGCACAGTTGTCACACAACTGGCATCTTTTGGAATAAACTTATGTAGGTGTAATAGTATTCTCTGAATGTCCTACACTTTGTGGTTGATGTGAATCAGAGGTTTCAATTATTTACAGAATTTAAACCAGAAATTTGTCTACTGAACACAGACCAGATGCATCCATTCGTGTACTAGAGAAAACTTTTGAAAATCTACTTAGCGAGGAAATTAAAGCATTGAAATTAGAAAGTGCTAATGATCTCAAGTATAAGGGTAAAAAATAGATGATAACCATAGTGTAGAAGAGAGTAAACGTACTAAAGTTTGAACGAATGGTGTGATGGTGAGGGATTTCAGATGCAAACTAATCCCAGTTAGTTGACAAAGATGAGCTTAGCATGTAAAGTTAACACCTTTTAATGATTACGAAGCAGAGTAACAGGAGTAGTATGAATTATGGATAAATCAGTGACCGGTTCTGGTAGCAGTCGACATGAACCTTGAAACGCTCATACTCAACTATTTACCGTGTAATCGGGTAGTGTGGATAGTTGAATATAGCATTTGAAGAAATAAAACTGTTTACTGATGAGTTGTCGGGGATTTGGTTAATTTCAAGTTGAACATCACCCACAATTGATTGCAACTGTTGCACTCTCATAGAATTTCCACTTTGCCCCTTTCGAAAGAAAGCACTAGACTCGAGTTTTGCTCTCATTAGGGCTCGTCAGTTTAGTGAGGACGAGCGATCGTGCTCTACTACTCACACCACTACTATTCAGTAATGGGGCCAGAGCATAGATATCGAAGTAGCCGCAAGAAAATACAGGAACAAACGTCGCAGTCAGCATCGCATGAAATGGCTCTTGGTACGTAAAGGTACTGAGTATTGACGTCTGTGACAACCGTGACGGTCTGGGCCCAGTACCGTCCGCAGATTAGTGTTTTTATTTGTTGTCATGTTGAAACTCTTAACCCATATGTTGGTTTCCTGAATAAATAACCCTTACGACATACGTATTCTTGGCTGACAACATCAGTAGTGCATATTCTTGCCACGGCCGGGGTTTGAACTTGCTTTCACGAGTCTAGCGCTTTTTTTTCGAAAGAAGCAGACTGGAAAGTCTATGGGGATGCGACAATCGCGATCAGTTGTGGATGATGTTCAACTTGAAATAAAACTATGTTATAAATGTCTGAATAACCTAATGCGACGGACATGCATCTTTCACAAATCAACAGCTTTTGATCTTCTCTGAGTTCGACTGACCGCGCAAGAAGCTGGTTGATAGTTTACATCATTTCGTTGAGCTTTCTGAGTGGTTGATTGTTGAATGCAATGTCATGCGACGAACAAACGTACATATTCCAAAAATTGACACAATAAAGAAAAACCCAGATGTTCATACCACTTAAGTAATTCGTTGTTACGGGCGAAGGCATGGGTCTATCCGTTTCAGAACACTACTGAACATAATGTTACTGGTTGTGTGCTTGCTTACAAACGTGCATTTATCCTGAAGTTATCCTTGTAACCGTGGTGACCTTTAACACAAAATCGGACATATGTGAATGTGTAATCAACCTCCGGTATGCATACGGTTAGTTAAGAATCCAACGCTATTACAGGCTACCGATGTCTTCAACTCTGGACACTGAAAGTGTGATAACTACTAATGTGGTTTGAATGGTTTGTGTTCGTTCCGAGTTCGGACAGTAAACAACTCGCCTTGGCTTTACGTAGATGGGAACACCATTCATCCGTATGCATCAGACTTGTGACGAAAGTGTACAAGTGGGTGATCATGTGGAAATCGTCCAGTACGGCACACACGAAGCAATCTGTCGGAAAAAGAAACCAGATAACCGCATAAATGTACATACAGAACAAGGTAGAACTGTGGTCAAGTTAATAACATTTTTTGCATGTAATACAATGATATCTATGAACACTCTGCATGTGATTTGAGCCAGTTGTGAAAACACTGTTGTATTTGGTGTGAACTGAGCAGATAACCGGTAAGTGTAGAGACTCTCTAAGTTATGTCAAGGGAATACTGGAGATTCGATCACCAGGTGATGAAACGGATTGCTGATTATATATATATATTCTGTGTACAAACCGAGTTTTGTTTACAAATTCAGTAAGGAGTCTACAAAATATGACCGCCTTCTTCAGTCTTATTCACTGGGGTACGTACTAATTGTGTCTGTGTGTGAAAATTCTGCTTTGGTTGATCGAACTAGTACAATCGAATGTTAAATTTATTTATGTCTGTGTGCGTTCCAAATGATCTTATACGGAACTGACAGACCGCTAATTGGTCAACTGAACCATCACAGTAGACTCAATACCACATTTACAATACACGTTTCTAAACATGTTAAATCTGTCATATGTGCACATTCAGGTCACTCACCACTCTAACACGTTGTATGCAATGTGTAACTTGTCCCGACATTGACACCCTTTCAACATGTATTTCAAGCGCTAATGTGATCTATAAAAGTAGCTGTGTTTATTCGATCAAGGCACGACACAGCGTCTGACATGAAACACCCGACATGGCCAATGGTTCCAATCTTCAACCGTCAAACCACAAGCCCAGTTTCCCAACGATCCAGAACGGTACGTTCACAATTATTCGTCCGTCATTTTGAGTCGTACTATGTTAGAAGTGTTGTCGCTAAGCCCCAAATCTTGCTGTCCGAGATCTAAATGTAACCGATTAGATTCTCAAGTTCAGTTTGAAAACTTGCACCAACAACTGGGTGAACTCGTTCCATCTGCAGAATTTAACGCGGAACACTGCAAATCTATTCTGATGAATGCATGCTATAAATATGTGAATAGCAGTCTATTAAAGCGGGAACATTTAGACGCCGTAAAAAAGCTACGAACTAATACGAGCGTTTTGTTGACGAAGCCAGATAAAGGATCCGGTATTGTCCTATTAGACAAGGCAGATTATATTGACAAAATATCATCTATATTGTCCGACAGATCAAAAGTTACTAAGACGGAAAATGATAAGGATAAAACATCAGCTATAGAAAAGAAACTATCCAGATTAGTCCGTGACGTGAAACAATCAGATGTGATTGACGCACGCAAGTTGGACCGCACCAGACCAATGGGGACGGTTATTCCACGCCTCTGTGGTCTCCCTAAAGCGCACAAAGATGGAGCGCACTTAAAACCGATTCTCGACATGTACACTTTTCTTTAGCGCACTGGCTAGTGGACCTACTGGAACTCATCAAATCTCAACCAACCCCATTCACTCTAAAAGATACTTTTGACTTCGTCGGCGCGGTTGATTCAGTGAATATCAAGAATCAAAAAATGGTGTCCTTAGACGAAACCTCCTTATTCACAAACGTGCCGTTAAGAGAAACTATCGGTTACATTTGCGCTTACATTGAAAACAGACAACTCAACGTCGGCATTCCAATCACCAGACTAAAAGAGCTACTATTATTCTGCACCTCAAACGTCCAGTTTCAATTCAGTGGAAAGCTCTATAGACAATGTGATGGTGATATATTTTGTTTGATAATGACGATACACGGTCTCTGGTAGCTGGCTTTAATCGTGCGCACCCCAGCATTGCTTCCACTATCCAATTAGAGATGAGTGACAAACTATTATTTCTAGATGTTGCCATGCTTCGTAGAATTGATGGGCCAGTCCGAAGAGAGGTTCATAGGAAAAAACATGGACTGACCAGTACACGCACTTCCTCGGCTTTGTTCCGCTGAAGTATAAGCGGAATTTGGTTTGCTGCTTAACAGACAGAACCAAAAGGATATGCACGTCAGATACCCCATCGGATGAACTCCAGCATATTCGAGATGTGCTAAGTCAAAATGGATATCCACAACGATTCCTGGACAGGAACATGCAACCAAAAATGAGGCATGAAACTGTTCAGATGGTGGGTAAAAAGCCTGTCTTTATCACCCCATCATACAAGGGGGAAGCTACCAGTGAAATCATTACCCACCGAGTTTGTAATGCAGTTGGCAGTGTTTATTCTGCAACACGGGTCATCCTGTTGTTCACTACCTGCCCGGTACTGGTACCACACCTCAAAGATAGCTTGCCTAGGTTTTCTTCGCCGTTTTGTGTTTAGTCTCTCACCTGTTGTTGTTGTTGTCAAGCCGGTTACGTCGGGAGAACCACAAGGCGGCTATCAGAAAGGATTCGTGAACACCTCCCAAAATGGCTTCGCAATGGTTCGATAAAGCCCATTTCCAGTGCAATCGGTTCACATCTAATTGACACTGTCATCAAATTGAGCCGAATGAAGCCTTCCGAGTCATCCACAAGGTTCGTCAAACCCACTCCAGAGCTGTCAGGTTGCGGCTATTATCAACGGCCGAGGCAATTGTCATCAGACTCAACAACCCCTGTCTGTGTGCCCAAAAACATTTCGTGCAAGCTCTACATCTCCCTTGGCCAACCATTCCACAGCCACGTGAAAATCAAGCAGGCGTGAACCACTTGACACCGCCGAATGCATGTCTCACGGCAGGCACGAGTGATAATGCCACACATTCACCAGCACTCCCAACCCCCACAGTAGACTGTGATCCGCCCCATATCTAATGATCTACTTGACTTGCTCTAATTTTTCATATATAAAACGCATGTACCCTATGTAACTGCAAAAGCCTGATGAGAATTACCGAAAACATCTGTTCGCATAAGTGACTTCTTATGAATTCGATGGGAATCTAGAAACGGTTCCAACCTTGTCAGCAACATCTCTGTCAGTGCCATTAATACATAATCTTGTTCTTTGTTTGGTATGGCTCTTGGCCACGAATACCACCACAACAGCTGCTAAGGTTTTGTCACAAAAATTTACGCAAAATATCAAGAAAAATTTCTATTCGTTGCTGCACAGTATGCTGACAAACACATGGTACCCCAACTCTGTACATGGTCCCACCGAGAGAATTTTGGATTCCAGACTTGTACAGCTTCACTCAGCAAAAGAGTCACAAGTCAAGGACTAATCTTACGACAACAAATCTGACTGTCATACTCCGTAAAGTTTCACTGTCAGAATTGGTGATTCACAACAGTCAAAATCATTTCTACTGCCCTATCAGGATTTTGAAAAGTCCAAGTATTTCATTGTCTATTTTTATTACTCACGTATATTTGGTATAATGCTATTTACTTGTTATATATATGTACTTTTATTGGCGTCATCCATCTTGTGATTATAATCAACTTTTTGCCAATATATGCCGAATGAATTCACTCATGATTGATTGCAAAAATGACCTTGGCAGATTTTTAAATCACAGCACTTACAATCATAGGCATGTTACTTTGGATATGTGATAAGAAAAGGCTTTCCCTGTCGTCTTCAATGAAAACAATTCACCATGCAATCCTTGAAAAAGGCTAGTCTCAAAAAGATGTACAGAAATTTAATAGGAAGCGTTAAAACTATAATACTGATGTGAATAACTTCATTGTTTGTCGGTTGGGAGGAGCCTCTTTTGTATTCATAGAAGAAAAGAAGTGCAGTAAAAGCTGGTGTTTCCGAATCTGTTACAAATCACTTATGACGTGTAATTTTTGAAATTTGTATTGCAGTTTTGAAGCAACGACTCGAACTATAAACATTCAAGGACCACTTAAAATACACAAGTCTTGTTGATGGAGATTGATGGAAATTTCAAAAGAACT
Source organism: Paragonimus skrjabini miyazakii (assembly GCA_014338405.1). Lineage (NCBI taxonomy): Eukaryota > Metazoa > Platyhelminthes > Trematoda > Plagiorchiida > Troglotrematidae > Paragonimus > Paragonimus skrjabini miyazakii. Next base: position 100,973 of record JTDE01000663.1, read on the forward strand.
CGGGTAAAAAGAACGTGATACGAACTCATCAGAGTGGAGGAAGATGCACTAATTCTATCCGTCCGCGTATTTTGTCAAGTTAACTTGGCAGAGCCTTCCTGGATTGTCAACAGTTGCCATACATTTGGAGCATAACACCGCATTAGTTAATGCTCGACGGGGAATCTTCTACCAGCCAGATGAATTGCACTTGTCTCTAATAACACAAATATTCTCTTGTTGGATACAATTTCAAACCTAATTAGTCAAACTATCTTATTCACTAGTTGAACGCTGAATCGCTTTGAACAATTTTAACAAATCAGAAAGAAAGGTTAAAATCGGTTAATACTAGGAGGAGCATCTTCTAACATAACAACCAGGACGCACCACATCATACCAAACACAGTTCGAATTGTATGGTCATAGGTAGTGGTATGGTTTTCATTAGTCAGTCAGATTGCAGCCGTGCGATCGAAAAGCCTGTGCGCTATCTGGACAGTTTTCTCGCGTTGCTTTTAGAAACCGCTGTAACGTGATTTATTCTGACGCTCTAACTGCCATATATGACCGTCTCATTTGATTCGCTGTGTGTCTGATTGCCATGGATGATAATCGTTCCGTCCTATAAAGTTAGAGCTTCTGTGGCCTAATTTTGATACGCTATTCCAATGAACGGTGTTACCACGTCTCTTCTCTTTCTTGGTTTTGGGTCAAGTGACTGGGCGCGTAACCAAGGCGAACGTAAAACATACAGATTATGTACAACGGACGCAAACTTCCATACTGTCAAACTGCTCAGATACGGACAGGCTCCAAATAACGAATGTTCGAACTCATTAACTCTCGACTAACAACACTACGTGAAGAAAATGTCCGTGTGTTATTCAACGTCGTTATGTGATGTTCTGTTTTGAGAAATGACAAGTTGGTGACGCGTGATTTATATTATTCGTGTTCGAGACAAACGTTTTTGATTCATGACGCAGCTGTCTCACTAGAACAACTAACTCCAGTTGCTCATATATCAAACGAAATTTCTGTGGCCCTCTGCAAACTTACAGTTGTAAGGGGTGTGTCTGAAGCATATCCCGGCGATTATTAAGTGGACGTTAGTCAATATACGGATTACGCGCTTCAACATGACCACGAACAAAAACACTCATCTGCGTATGACACCGGTGTTATAACATCAGGGTTGCCATGGACGCTCATGCTCAGTTCCTTTATGTACTAAGATCCATTTCATGCCACGCTGCATTTCAATGTTTCCTGCATTTTTCTCGCGGTTACTTCAACGTCAAATTCCATGTTGCTGCCTCGCTACTGAATAGTAGTGGTGTGAGTAGTACAGTTCGATCACTGGTCCTCACTACACTATGGTTTTTCCCAATTTATTCGTTAAATCTTTAATAACAAATGCTATCGCCATACTTGAACCGTTGCAATCGATTGATTATTACCCTAAAGCCATTCATCATCACATCCGCAGCATACCAATGCGTCTTATGCCTTGCAACATCCTAATTGATGTTAGTCGAAGCCCATCAATCACCTGACCAATCGTATGCAACTTGCACCACAACTGCCCTTAGTCATTCGCGAGTGCATGCGTTGTTCCGATGCGTGTGGCAAGGTCGCACACACTCCATACGCAGTAACTCACCTGGACGTTGTGTCCGCTTTACCGATGCACGTGACGCAAACATACAGGCATGTGATGCGACTAACACACATGTGAAGTGATCGGACACGACGAGACGTGCCAAAACAACACCTGAATCAAAATCTCATTTTGTCCTTCTCATTATCCTGACTGTGCAGTTGTTCCCATACTCTCCCAAGTTATACTGTCTGGATCTGCCGTTATTTTTCACAACGACACCCAAAATTTACTCAGAGATCCTGGTTACTGACGCGATTTTATACTATGTACCACCGCTTGTTCATACTAGGCATTTATTTTCTCTTATGTTGGTAATTACAATATAAGTATGTTGTATATCCTATACGCTAGCACCAGTTCGCCAAACTTTCAATATTTACGTAGATACAAGGTCATTTGTAAGTCACGTACATCTAAAGGTGTTGAACAACGCTATCAACCTTAGATCCCCGGGTAAAACTTTCGGATGCTTCGATAGGAACTGTCATCCTCTTACGCCTAACAACGAAGATTTTCGCTATACGGCGGGCAAAACTGAACACTTGTGCTTATGTACCCCTATCACGTCAGTGTGTGCTTGCTTGGCAAAAGAACCAGAATGATGTAACACCAATCGTTTTGTTCTGTTAACTAGGACGGTACATATACATCGTTATCTACGCCAACGCATGAATCGTCATCATTGTATGAGGATTGGGTAATCGTCGTCTCGACTTATGTATAGTGCCGTAATATAGTGAGGACAACTTTAATGAGACCCCCACATTTCCAATAAATATATGCTTCAAGCTAAACATCACTCACACTTACTCGCAGTTGTCGCATTCCTATAGACCCTTTCGAATAGCAGAAGCACCAGACTCGAGTTTCGCTCTCATTAGAGATCGTCGGCCACGCTGTTTACGAGGCAACCTTGTTTACCACTGCGCCACTGGCCACACATTAGGCACGACCGAATGATCAGTTGTGAACGTTCAACCACTTTCGCTTGTGAATAATAATGTTTGTTCTGAAACTTCCAACGACGTAACGTTCTCCTATCTACTGCTTCACAGTCACACGGAATGAATTTCATATGATCCAGCCTATCTCGCTTCAATAAGAAACACATCAAAGGAAGAAACACCTTTCTCATCCAGATAGTGTTCCTTACTGAGGCGAACACCTTCTACATATTAGACAAAAATAAAACAATACACCTACTTTCGCTCATTTTGTTTATCACCAACTTGTCCAATCGAACCGGAGTCTTGTAAACCTTGTATCGATCGGCATTTTCCCGTTTGTAACTTTTTGTGATCAGGAGTTGATCCGTCAGTATGAAGCAGGTCACATCTGTCCACTGGAATGAAACAGAAGGAAAAAAGAACAAGAGGTGTTGAGGTTTAGTTTAATTTTGGACATGACGCTTCCTAAGGAAAATGAGTATCTTGCTAGTCTTTATATGTAAACGGCAACAACTAACTGACAAAATCAGCCATCAACACGAACGACGAAGTAATCTTTAAGCAAGTGGTCGTAGTGTGTGATTAGCTGGCTTTCCGTCAGTAATATTGAACTCAGTAACAGGATGTCGTAGAGAAGAAGCTTTTGAGTATAATTCACGATGTTTATAGCTGTCTACAGTTGTACAAGCGTTTTTCACATTGTGATAGACAGTCTCGTCAAAAACCCTACGAAAACAATCATTCATTGTAGCACTTATCCACACCCGCTCACCTAAACGAGCACACACTGACGGAGTATCCACTACATCAGAATAAATACAGGAATTTTTTGTCGCTATAACCGTCCCAGCAGCCGACAGAGAACGGTCATTAGACAGTCATTTCTCATGCATCAATGAGAACGACGAACAGTGAGAATGATGACCTAACACAACTTCTTTGCGGCGTGCAACCAGATCGATAAAAATGAAAGTACGGTGACGGATACCTACTCATATACCCGTACATTCTAGTGCAATGACACAACAGTGTGAG
>JTDE01000663.1:168417-180047 GCA_014338405.1 Paragonimus skrjabini miyazakii
GCCTCCTATCATACTGGAAACCTAAGGGACATACACGAAAATTATGCGAACCAACTTGGAACTTTTCGAACACAAATGTTAACCATTGAAGAGACTAAAAAGCCAATTGTGCCGTCAGTTGTTTGCAACTTTTATGTGACTTGTAACAGTGTTCATGTCTATGCGGTATTAACATCACCAAATAAAAGTATAATACGAAGGACAAGAACTTTATCAACTTAATCGCTATAGTCTTTTCAACTCGTGTTTTGTGAAAGTACTATAATTAAAATTTATAAAGCCTAGCGGGTGATTGGTGTACATGTTTACCGTCAGGAAATATAGGACTCTACTATTACTATTTCTACCCAGTTTATTTGATTATTTGAAGATAGAGCTGATAAATCAAAAGATTACGAGTGGCTGTTTCTTCAGCCGTGTTTAGTTGTGGAAAGTGAACGGATTTCCAATCACTATTCTTCGAACCTTTAAGCATTTATTGATCTCTTCCTAGTCTGTATGCCTTTCACGTGTGCTTAGACCAAGTCCGATAACTCTGTTTCGTTGAAAATCATTCCAGAAGCTCTCTTTCATTTGGTTCTATCAACTTTCCCATAGTGGATTCAGCAAGGCGGTGAAAAGAGTCGTGAGATATCCGCACCAAATTTGATACAATTGAAGTCAAGCAGCTTGGGTGAATTGAGAATAACACAGCGTTACGAGCAACGAAAGCAGTTTTTATAATTTATAATTTTATTTTTGGGCCGGTTTGCTTTTCACAAGGTTTCCTTTCAAATTACAGCACTAATGTGTGGATGTACTGTTGATAATGTGCGTCATATTCAGTGCGGTTACCTGTTATCTTGTTTATGCATCAAATATTTGTATATATAGTCTAAAACCAAGTGTAACAATCTATCACATCCTCCCTCTCAAACCATGCATACAATTCTGCTTGCTTGGTGGGTTGAGACATAATACCATAGCACGAACACTTGGTTCAAATCTCAGTTCGGATAGAGCGTTCAGACAAGAACAAAACCAGTCATCTTGTGTTTGTTTAAGTATAAGCATTAAATGGTATATTCTTTGTTAAACCTGGTATTTTGGATTGTTATTAGTCAAGTTTGAAGCGCGGTATTTTCAAACTGCGACAATAGAAGTAACATGCCTGTTACCCGTCAGTCAGGTTTCATTTTTAAGTTCATTTCAAAGTAAAAACGACAAAGGTTATTATGTACTCTTGTTGATAGTACATGACGCATGACAAATGTAACCCCACCAAATCTAGACAAAAAGACTTCAGAAATCTGGAAACAGTTTTCCAAAGGAGTTTATCCAAATATTTTGTAGTTTCATGATAATTTAAATAGGTCAGTAAAATACACTTTTTGAACAAACCGCAATTGCGTCAGTTAATACTAAATGCGCGTTTCCACTTGAACGATCTGTTAACCGTTCACTTCACTTGGTATCGACTTTAGAAGCAGAGAACCAGCTGATTAATCACATGATCTTATGAACAACCAAAACATTACAAACCTGAGTGCCATGAATGTGGGCACCCTTTTACAAAGATCCAAGGACACTAAAAATTCACTCTAATGTTGTTGACTGATTTGCTCACCTGATACCATTCAGTGTGTGGCGTGTCAAGTGTCAGGTTGCTTTCAAGCGTCTTGTCAACGACGAGTGTCTACTCTCAGTGTATTTCACTTTACTGAACGAATTGTTTCACTATATACAATGAAGATGGTCACGTGAGTCGACAGTTTCTCATAGTTTGTGAATACACTGCAAGATACGTAGACATTTTTACTTCCAGATGAAGTCACTCACTCTGAACAAATACTCGGCTTTAAAACCCATTGTAAGGGAATACATGAAAACTCTATAATTACAGCGTTATCATCTGTAATGGTCTCTCATCAGTAGTTGCTTAGGCGAATGTGTTTACCGTTCGGATGAATTTAAATTACTGTTATTCATTACCACCGTACATATGCACCGGCCTTTTTAACATATGTTTGTCTCGTGCTGGTCGCTGTTACAGTCCTTACATGGTGGGTGCAACAGAGTTGTAAATCTGAGTCTATGTGTACGTTTTCGATCTAGTGTCTTTAGTTGCGTGCAACAGTGAATTCATCGGTTAAACTTAGGGCTGACAAATCCTGAATATTACTAGAGTTTTAAGCATAGATGAGAGGAAATGTGAAGTGATCCTTTGTCTCGATACAACGGGCAAGTTGACAGTAACGCTGACCAAATATTTCTTGAATTTACAGCCGTACGGTGGTCATATAACTCAATGTTGTAGATGTGGGCTAATCCATACCGGGCCGTGAGGCGAAATAATGTGTGCAGTGAGAGTTGTTCAAAGCTGACATCATGTGAGTTTCTGCTGATATGATTTGAGGAAAAGTTTCACGAATACCACATAGGTTGACTCCAGTGAAGACTCTGAAACGATTGACAATACACCCAAAACCGATAAGTCTGACTTCGAGACCCATGTAAAATATATTGAGCCTAAGTCCGGGTTGACAGTGAGCAAGATGTACTTAGCGTGAACCCCATAAATCGGTCAACTGGTGACTGCAGATCGCACTGCTCCGACCTTTTGGAAAATCCTTCGTCTAAATTGCAAGTGGTGGCGTGAATATCAGTTTTGCGCAACTGAACTGCCTGCGTAACAATTGAATCCAACGAAGCAATGTTGTATAGAACGTAAACATGCTGTCTCGTAGATGCCGCCTTAATTGCACTTGCAACTCGACCGTTAGTTTACAAGAGGTCAACAAACCGATTATGTCTATGAGTTTAGATACATGGTCTTCGTATACCGAACTCCATTCCTGTCATTTCTAGAAAATAGAGGTTGCTCTCCTGTTCTGTCCTTGTCGTTTTGTGAAAGTTGAACGTCACAGTCAACCACCGCCCTACATCTATAAACACTACTGACGAGGTGTTTCTTCGAACATTAAGATTGAGTAGTAAAATTATGTTGCCTATTTTTTAGCCGAGATATCTGGTTGATTCTTATAGAAAGTAACTTCAGAAATAATGATTTTCGTTGAATTTCTTGGTATTTACTACACAGATATAAGACGCAAATCGTGTCATGTTGTCCTGGTCAGCCATTCATGCACTTTCAGAAAGAAACCAAACAAAAAATCTTGTAAATCCGCCATTTATGTGTTTGTAAACAGTTGTCGTTGATGTGTTCAGTTCCTCCTGTAGTGCAATTCGTTGCGACAATGAAAAATTGGTCATACACTCCCGCCTACATCTGCATAGTTGTTATGACGTTTTCTGTTACTCGATGGATTTGAATTTCCTTTGTAATCTAGTTACATGAACGCGTGTGAAAAAACTGGGTAAAATGCTGATCGGAAAAAGATTTCACGATCAACTTCCTTTCAGTATTCCGTTAATAATCGATTAGTATTGTGTCTTAAACAAACCACGTACCTCTAAATCAAGTTAGCCGAAACCGCAATGATTCGCTGTTTCCCGGTGAGGTTAGAAGGTGAAAGGAAACTGACACTTTTCTGAACTGGCGACACAATTATGGGTGCGCAGTCATAGTTTTTAGTTAACGTTCAGTCAAAATAAACGCTACACCTTCATCGATTACGGAGAATATGCTAATTATTTTGTGATTTACGCTTGAATTAACATGAGCAAATTTCCGGCCAAGATGTTGTTCAGGGAATATCTCACTGAATTTTACCAGTAAATTATAAGCATTCGAATGTATATATTTTTATCAAATACGGATGTGATTTTGTTTAATTTTAGTTCGACCTTGAGGTTATTCAAAAACGATACCCGATATCTCGTCATCTCCTGCATTGAGAGCAACAGTCGATAAAAAATTCTACATGGACTAACATTTGGAGCAAAACGACGTCCGCAGGAAAACTTAATTGAACAACTTAACAAAAATTGGCAACACTTACTAAATCAACATACTGGGGTGGAAAGTATGAGACTGTTTCATGTGAATATTTGGCTTGTGTGGCAAGGAGTAATATGAACTCAAAGGAGTACAACATGCATCTCAATGTTGACATAAGTTTTATGGAATACCTAAAAACAAGTTGTTCAGTTCGTTCATGAGTTTTCGTAGGAAAAGAAGGACATGCTTCGGAATCATACAATCACGGTACAAATAAGACAAATACCATCAGCATGCAAGAAGCAAATTGCGATTTTCTTTAGGATTGAAAACTTCCTGTTTTAGTTTCGGCGGTCGACCTCCTTCAAGAACGGTATAGGGCCAGGAGGTAACCCTCCAGTATTAGCTAGTAATGAGTCTTATAGCGAATGAAAATATTTGTTCCAGCAAAAGAGATAAATTAATGGCGAGGGCACACAGACAAAACGTCGTGTGCCAGTACTCATCAACAGCTTACCAAGTGATCAATAGTCCTGACATGGAACAGTGGAAAGTTTATACTGGCCGTTACGGCAAAACAAAAAACATCACAAGATTGGACGAAACTTTTGTTACTTTTTAAGACAGTGCATCATTCACTGTCTTGTAGATGGTGAGGTTTGTTACTCGATTGACAGAGTTCTACCGCATAGTTTGTCAAACACACCGAAATCCATATGGACAAAAACCGGAATGTTTGCAGCTACCATAAAACATAAAGTCGAGTGCTAGTTTATTGTTTCTAGTAAGTTTGATTTGTGTATATTGACTTGTCGACAACTTGTGTTATTCATTGGATAACAATAACTATACCGATTACGTTAACAAGGTGGTGAACTCCGTGTTGTCAGGTTAAGCGTAGATAGTTAGAGCCGACAAAGGTGGATGAGAATGGTGTCAGAACACATGCAGCTCCACCGGAAGCTGAAAAGACATTAGTTACATCTTTATAAAATAAAACATTGTCTAGAAGAATAACTTTATTACTGTACAGTTCGGTGATGCTGTAAAACATGTGATATTAGCAATAATGTCGGCAAATTTGGTAAAACTCACAATTGCGAGCGCAGAGTTTCACGAGGTTCTACGTTGGAGATGCCGTCAACCGCATATACAACAAAGAACCAACTGGTGGACTTCAGAAAATAAATTCTAGTAAACAGTGTCAGTAAGGAACGAACTGCTTCAAAATGTTGGCAGATTAATTTCTGTACATTCCATATCTAAAACATGACCTCATAACTTTCAAAAATACAATTTCCTTTTCCACTATAGTAGCTATCAAAATATAAAAAAGTCATAAAACACAAATTACAACATGAATTCATTTCGCACAATTCAATCAGTCGTTAACCTATGATTAGCACGAAAACAGAAAACAACAAAACTAAAAAAGAAGCGAGTAAAGTTGTAAATCAGGCTGGATTCTAATTTATGCTCACATATGGACAGACGGCTAACAGAGGTAGACATTGAGTGGTTTTAATTTATGTAGAACCGGTTACCGACAACTGATCAATGTGGCCTAGATATACTTCGGTGTTACACTCTAGCAGATGAGTTAACGCGTTTCGTAACTACTTGATCTTGGTTTTAATCCTTCTTTCAGTCCTATCGGAGGGGTTTCGAAAATACAGGAAACTTGGCAGATGAAAGATGTGTAGGAAACAGCACACCTGGCTTTTTGACCCAGGAGAAAAAAAAACGATTTGTTTGTGAGAGCAGAAGGAGTGTTACTGCATTATTCACATGTTTCAATGTGGCGTCAATTGTCCTTCAAAGTTTGCTTATCATAAGTTTATTTTCAAAAGGGCATTTGCTTTTACAGCCTTTTCAGGAACCCCCGCAATTACAATTCCCAAAGAGGTAAGTTTACCTTATTTCTGGATGAAACGCTCCGAGAAATCGTGAGCACAAAGCACCTCGTGTTACACTGTTTGCTCAGCATGTAATCTATTTTTAGACCGTATTCGTGACGATCTGTCAAACAGCATACATGCAAGTGATTTCTATTTCGAACCTTGACAAAACTCATAAAATTAATACACCATCCTATCCATTCTCGCGTGCGGTACATTGATTGTCAAATCAAGATGTCCATAAATAGTAGACTCTCTTCCCTGTTCTACATGACTTTTACTGAAAGACTTAGCTATGCAGATACAAAAGTTTGATTTGCTTTTCTAATGTGTTCCTTACTTTTTCTATCAATGAACAGATTAATGACATACTGTTTTTTTAAGCGTTAGTTCGTTCATGACCGAAAACGCCCTTTGTTCAATTTTGGCCACGAACAATCGTTCAAAACAGCGCCAAGTGGGATCTCTATGTCGTTTATTTTTTAGAAGTCATTATACATGGAATCATATCTCGCATTTTCCATGCAGAGTAAAAGTGAGGTTTTCAACTAAAACTAAAAACCATACTCAGATAAAAATTATCGGTTCGCATGATGGTAGATTTGTGAGTAAAGAAGTAACATTAACAGAGTGTAACATGTTTGTGGCGACATTAAAACTGTCGAAATCTGTGGACCGCAGGTCATAAAATGAATGCTGTATCTCCTTCTACGGTCTTGGTGAATGCACGTTTGTCGACGTCTTGTTGACCAGCTGTCAGTAGCCGGTTATATATATATAAAAACAACTCACTGTCCACCTCTGCTAGCCATCGGTTCATCTGTGAGCATAAATTAGAATCCAGCCTGATTTACAACTCTACTCGTTTCTTTTAAGTTTTGTTGTTTTTTGTTTTCGTTTACGACTGATTGAATTGTGCGAAATGAATTCATATGGTAATTTGTGTTTTTCCAGTAGCCCACGACAGTATTTATTCCCAATCACTTTAGTTCACTTTGATGTAAACTAATGTCAGAGTATACATCTCTACGATTATCTCCACTTTTGGTTCAAACGAGAAATCTACAAATTCTTTTGCATTGCCAGTAGGCAGAAACACAATAGCTTTATTCACGGACAGTTCATCTTATGGTAACTTGCTCAAACAAGCTTTTATTTTACTGTTGCATGATCATGAAAAATGTGTCAACACGCATGAAAACTTTACATCACAGTAAATAGGTTGCTTATTGGTTAATACATATATATGTTGCATTTTGAATCAGCCTTAAACTAAACTGCAGGATGTTAACTGTTGAGTGATTACTGATTAGTGAGTGTATATATGCGTATACACCCTTACCAACTAGTAATCCTCTAACAATTAACATCCTCTAGTTTAATTTTTTGCGGTAGATTAAAAAAGCTGCAGATTGATGGCGTACTCGGCGTTCCTGAGTGAAAATTGTTTCAATGATGACCATGTTACGACGTGTAACATTCAGTAGCAATAATCACATCGAAAATAATAAGTCCTAATTGAAATAAGCAATAGACAAATGCTTTCGTGGTTTACTAACCAGTATTGTAATTATGTGTTGCACCCGTTGGTTGTTACGATAAGTAGAATGTAGATGTCAGATGTGCATTCGATATATGATTCAGAAGTGGATAGCTACGGAATGGGAAGATGTGATAGACACTTTGCGGAATTGAGCTAATGTTCACCGCTAAAAATTGCTCGTGTGGAGGAGACGTTGTAAGTTGGAGGAAACAATCTACTAGTTTTGTACAAATATAGATTGACGATTCGGTTGGTCAGAGAATTTTATTCAGTCGTCCGAGAAATGTTTTGGCTTAACCTAACGACACACTGAGGTATCACATTTGTCCATGTGAAGATCATTTGTCAATGGAAGTAGAACAGAACGATGTCGTCCTATTTGTGATAGTTTGTCCATGTGCATAAGAGGAAAATAAAATGTATATGTAGTTATTCACTCTAAAGTTTGATCAGGTTTTGCATTATTCCACAAGCGACGTAGGCCATTGAATAGATGATCAAAACTGCTAAACATGGTTACCAAATATACAGACCACCAGCGAACTCTCGTAAACAGAAGTCTATGAGATCGACCGCTCTGGAAAGTTGAGATTTGAAGGTCAGATAGGTGACAAATCGATTAAACTATTCAACAGATTCTTATTTAAGGGCGTTGGATTGCTATACATATATATGTATATATATTTAATTTATTTAAAAAGGGCACACTGAGTAGTGAACGATTTATTGTGGCGTTTCAAATCCACACTAGGATATATATATAATCCGATGGTAAACTGTGGGTAACCGATATGCAAGGTAGGCTCAAACTATTGAGTCCACGATGAGGAGCTGACAGCAAAAGTGTTCATGTAGGGTTTTTTGTAAATATGTCCAAATAATTGATATATTTCCTTACTTGAGTTGAGAGAACTGACTAAATATAGTTTTTGTGATTTGAGCTGTAGTATTGCCTACTTCATTTACTACCGCCGTTTCAAATTCAAGTTAGGATATAAAGCGTGATGAAGTTGGTTTTGAAACAGAACCAAATAAAGTGACTGTTTCCTTTAGACTTCACCAGAAAATGCACTTAATGTCAGTTCTCAGAGATGAGTTGTATACGTGATCAGATTCACACGTACTAAATCACATTCACCAACTGGAGCCTCACAACCGAAGGGAAAATATTTAGCAATTGGAGACAGACTAGAGAACGGAATAGAGTGTTTTCCAGTTTGCGAATTCATCATTTTCTTCTGGTAGAATGAAAAAATAGAAATGGGACATAGAATACAAATACCTTTCAGTTGAACGCAGACGTTTAACGGCAAGGTGCCTACATTTTGTAGATAGACAGTCAAGTTACAAACATGATTAGTGGTACATTTGGCGTACTACTTCTTTGTGATTTTAAATGCCATGCCCTACTCATTTGCAGTTCATGGACAACTTAGATAGATAGCAGGAGCATTTTGTCATGGGACTCGCTTGGCTGCCACTTAACGTCCCCAATCAGTGACTCTGTGAGTCAAGAAGACACTAGTCCAAAAGCCAACCTGGAATACCGTAGGTAATATTGCGTTGACTGTCGTAGTTTCTTTATGCCAGGTGATCATTTGTTGGTCTTCGTAAAACAACTTTTATTCACGAGTACTTGGAGATTTGCGTGAAGAAACTCGCCTAGTACTTACGCCCAACTATTCGCTCCCAGCACCGTAATTATCAGCCCGTTGATACCACTTGATCTCACCCGCGCAAACAGACATTCTAGTAGTTGAAAGCGGTTTACTTCACCCATCAGAAGTAAACAACTTTCGCACTCTTAGGGCAGTATATTTCTCATGGTTGCCCCTCAGATTGCACCCACAGAACATGACGTAGTATCTAACGGCGTCTGAACTATTTAAAAATTAGCAAAGAGCACCGGTTTTCCGTTGGCATAGTCCATAGCACTCAGCCTTCCGTCAGTTAGAGGGTCTATACAATCGTTTTCTGACTACCGTAAACAGTTTAACACTACCATACACAACAAAGCCTAAGGAAAGAGGCGGAATTTTGAATAACACCTACTTCCGAATTGATTATCTCAGACAGTTATTCATACACTGTAAACTGAACTAAGGTATGGTGCTGCGGATATGCACCGTGCGGCCGGGCAAGACCAACTGCACAACTCGATACATTGTTAGACGCATTCGACCCAAAGAAAGAAGAACGGCTGTCCAAAACCGAACTTCCGAAAGAACCGACGTAACGGTTCCAAGATGCTGAGCACAATTATCCCTTCAGGTGAAGACGGCGAACACACAGATGCAGTAATCCAGTCAAATCCATCTAAGTCGATCCCCGGGAGCAGTTCTGTGACTGAGCCCAACAACCTTCAAGGGGGAGATGAAGTATTTCATTTTGTTGGCCCAAAACCGCCTTCTTCCTCGAGAAAACGATGTTATCCAATCAGAATAAGCAGAAATATCCAGAACATCCCAGAATTAACTTTCTCTGTTCTTTTACTGTTCAATCATTATTCCACTATGTTCATTGGTGGCTTAATGACCTGAAACAATATTTTTGCTAACTCTTTTTGAGTCTCTTGATTCAAGAGTGCTTGTGGGTCGCTATATACCATATAAATACCTTGTAATTTTCTCCTTAACGCTCAGAGTTTTAGAGCGGAACAAAGTTGCCTTTTTGCACTGGTCTTCTGGTATGACTTGGGAGTAATTAACGGGGGCAGTCGCGCTATGTTCGGGAACTAGGTTCTCTCCGTTAATTATTACGGAGGAGAATTCGATTTCCGGCGTATTTTTACAAAGATTTACAACAGCTCGATTTATGCCTAACTCGGTGTTGAATGTCTTAGACAGCTGTTCATATAAAATGAACCAATATATGGCAGTAACATGCCAACATTATGTTTATGTACAATTACCGGTGGATCTTTTTGTCCAAACAAATCTAAAACTGAAATTAGATTTGCTGACTCAAGCGCATCTATGAAAATATACTCAGTACATCTACCACCAGGATAAAGTGTTGCCTATATTACGCCATGCATCAATGAATCACCTATGTATGCTGAACAATGAAATCCCGGTTATAACTAGGGTCCAAATAACCACTTCAGTGAAAAACACGAGAGCCCCTGCTTCCCTTCTTGAACAAGAAAGTTATTATGAATTGATCCCGATTTCGGGGAACGACCTCGGTTGTTCACATAAATTAAAACAATTGTGCCAAATCCTCGATTATTACATTACTACCCTTGTTGTAATAGACCAGGGACAAACTATCAGAGTCACTGGCATTTCACTGTTTGGGCGGCGAGTTAAAATCGCATGGCCCTGTTGGCTGCCGTAGGATTAAAGACGAAGATCTGATATTATAGACATATAGCGATAACACAGTAGGGTTGGAATGAAGGTTAACTCATCATTCGAGCCGTCCTTCCTAATTATCTAGTTAATGTTTATCGTGTTACATCAGCCTCTTCGCTGGCTTCACCGACAGACGAACGTAAGGGGCCAGCGGTATGGGGTATTTTGAAAATGTCGGTAGAATTACACGACACAAAGGTAACATCCAATTCCCAAGTGTTTTAAGCGAACAATGTTTTCCGGTCGGCACCCAAAAAACACTTCATCTTTGCGGACACCCCTTCTCAGTTTTTAATGTAATATGTGTTCGTCCGACGTACAGTGGCTCTAGAGACTTTTAAGATATACTGCACTTGTGTTAGTGATTGACGGTGTCGAATGCTACGGTGACTGTTACCTGGGTCACTATTCGGATACCAGTCCAACTTTTATTTGCAATCTATGATGTTTGGAGTGTTGAGATTATCCTCTAGATCAGTTCAGCCCACATTTCTTACCGTATGCACGACAATGTTTGCATTAGATAGTCGGTTGGGTCGTTGTTTAACTAAGTTGGAAACTAAACAGAGAGGTACCATGGCATATTGTGAACTTAAGCATGTGTTTTAGTATAGTCTGGATAGAAGCAAGACATTTATAACTAACACTCATGTCGCTTCTACCATAAAATAAATGGTCTGGCGCCTTCTATATTAGTGGAAAGCACGAGGTTCAAAGATAACAAGGCTAAGACTATGGGGTGCTCAACGCAAGAATGCAACAATCGAGAGTCGTGAGGCCGGCAAAAGATTGCCCCTCAAACGGGACTAGACTTCACACAATCGACCCAACTGGTCGTTCGCATACCCAGCTAAAATGACTATTTTCAAGTTGAACATCACCCACAATTGATCGCAGCTGTCGCTCAACCACTTTCGCTTGAGCGTTCACATAAGATAATTCGGTCGTGCCTA
>JTDE01000664.1:9858-21655 GCA_014338405.1 Paragonimus skrjabini miyazakii
GCAGTCTCTGTTCACTTCTCGAGAGATACGGATTTCAATTTCGAGCTAGCCTGTCAATTGGCTAATCATCATTGGTCGACTGGACACAGAGACCTCAATCACACACCTCTTGGTCATATTCCTTCGGAATTACACCGGATACGTGGTGTGTGGATGGAACCGCAAGTGGTGCAGCACAAGCCACTTGTGATGGTTAGGCGCAGGTCTCATTTGGTTTCGGTCAGTGTGACAGGCTAATCCGAACCGGATGCCGCCAGCAAGTTACGCCCGGTAGGCTGGAATAGGTTGTGTGAACACATGTTTATTTTAAAGTTCAGGTGCTCTGTTGCACCACTGTTTCATTCGATCAGTACCTATTCATCAACCGCGTAATGTGTGATAGGTAAAACTAACTTTTCAAGAAACTGCGCAAGTGCTAACAAGCTGCTTACGGTACGGAAGAACACATTGCTGTCTTCCAACTAAGAGGCTCAACAATAAATTTGGAACGATACAGGAAATTCTTAGAGCATATTGCACAAAGTTGGCATGCCTCAACTTTGTATGCTGTGTAAGGGAGTGCATATGACGACGACTAGTGCGATTGAAACACAGAGTAGTCGTAGGCCTGTCATCAGACAATAATGCGCTATCAGAGGTGGCAGCAAAAATGTATGCACGCGGTGTTTTCAAGTGCGCCCCAAGATTTCATCAGTTCCCTAAACTCGTCTATGTCCACAACGATTAATAAGTCCGTTTGATTCAAAGATCGGAGACTGTTCAGTTTGATGCTTTTAACTGTGGCAAAACCGCTCTCTGTTGTATGCTCCCCAATGAGAGCCTCTGCTTTTTAGAACAAGCATATAATAAGTAAAAACTGACTGAAAAAGGAGTTGTAGTTTCGTATGTTGCATTACCATAACGAAATGTTAAAATAACTGGCTATGCGTAAAAGTGGGCTGCCGAGATGTCTCGAAGAATTGCGTCAGGAAAAAATGCTGTATACGCATCTGAACAAAAAGCGTGGACGACCAGTCGCGTTTTGGGGCACTAGTTACGCTTAACAAGTAACGGGAAGATTGTGTTGGTTCTCGATGGCTGTAGGACTCATCCACGTCTGCCATTCGGCAACGTGAAGTTAATATCCTTATCTCTAAATACGTCGTAATGACAGCAGCTGGATGTATTAGCAATTTACCCCATAAGAGTGGCTTGTCACAAGGGCCTCATACGCCGTGTCACCAGCCCCGTGAGTGACGACTTATTACACTATGATATACCCATTCTCTTAGGTACATATGCTCAATGTTGTTCACTAAATTCCGCAATCATGGAGTAACCTGAGTATTGATACCATTCATTCATACTTTGAAAAATACGAAGGGAGGATAGACATCGTCTTGAGTGTACCCCTCGTTTTGAGGGTGAACCTGTGAGAGTATTGAACTTTTACATACGCTAAAGGATTGCGCAGGTTTTGGTTTGTCATGCAATACATATGAAAAATGACGTTTATGGTTTGAAGGAAACATGGAATAACCGAGAAGACCAGCCAGGTGTCGTTATGAATGGTGGTAATGAGAACAATTATGTAAAAGTTATTGTTGAGGACGCATCTTCGTGCTTGACGTCTACAGGGTGCATTCATTTTCATGTGATGGTTTACTTTCTCTCTAAGACGTGCAAGAGCCTTCATATAAGCTAGCAGAAGTAGGCAACGATTCTGAGTAAAGAGAACCTCCCCCATCACAGGTCTGTTCTTTAGCAGAGAACACTTCAGCTGCTTCCCGTGATCAGATCTTGTCCGGGTCCACTGTACATGAAAAGTTCTGAGACGAGTAACATACTAAGTCCAGCGAGTTTGTCAAGCGCTTGTGGGATTGAGGTTGATTACACAAACTACAACTAGCCCAAGAGCTTATTACATGCATGATCAATCTTAGACGGTGTTGAGAGCCGTGCTGGGAAACTTCGAGACTAACCAAATGCAATAGACTTAAATAAGGCAGAGACTAGTGAATTATTCGTTTAACTTTTTAATAGCGTTGGCAGGGCTACTCGAAAGGACCAGTAAGCCCTTAATGACTTACAAATGAGGCACTTTGCAACCGTCGTTTCCTCTGAAATTATGAAACGGTGTTTCTTCACGGCCTTGACGTTTACTACCCCGAAGTCAACTGGACCGGAGAGACTGTATCCAACTTCTAATTATTCTATGAAATTCCAGTCAAGACATGGATTCTACCGTTCGGGCAGTCACCCTGAACGGATTGAAGGATGTGCGAAATGATTTCAATTGACAAAAAAAATAATCATCTGATGGCTGCCACCCAAACAATTTGATCCCAGTTGTCCAACAACGCCAGTACCTTTTGGGGGAAAAGATTGAGTCATCTGTTGGAAATCAGTACGTTAAATATCATTTGACAAGCGTAGATCTTGCTTCACCAGTCCCGTTGTTTATTAGATTAGATTAGATCGTGTGCAACCTGAAACAAGGCATTGAGTAGGAGCTTCTTGAGTAGCCTTTGTATCCGTTATTTATGACTACCCATCCTCTAACTGTCCATCCGGCTACTCTCCTCTAAAGTTATCAAATGGTTTTAACCTTTTTGCTAGCTTCTGTGTAGTCATAGTGAGTGACGGGGTCTCCAAGGTAACAGTTCTAAGTGATGCGCCACAAACATTAGCGTTAAGCCTATGGTGTTCGTCATTTCTACTGATATCCTCATCTCAGGTCCTTTTACACTTTGTGGATTACTGTGACTGTTGGGAACCCACCTGCAACTGTCACACACGAAGCTTTGTATAAACTGATCATGTAGTCAGTTCAGGGGAGTGTACACCTTAATGCTACGAAGTCTACTCAATTTCTATTCTTCAAAGTAAATGATGGCGATCAATATCCAAGTCTTGTAGGCGAACAAAGAACAGTGACACAAATCACGGAAGTTTGGAATATATAACACATTCTGGTACACCACCTCTAAAACTTCACCATCCAACATTTAATCCATGTAATCACAACAATCTTGCAGAAACATTTTGCACTTTCAGGCTGCAAAGTTCATTCCGAAATGCTTAGCAGAACGCGAAATACCGTCTAGCATTGTTTGTGCTGTTTGTAAGTTGTTGAACAGCAACACCCTGCCCTCAACATAATCAAGACCAATCAGTCTTCCGCCAGGTAGGAGTTCCAAGCCGGCATCTTTTGACTGTCGGAGATAGTCTTCATTATATCACCTATCACAAAATTAAACAAACAGTGGGGGAGGGGTCAACAGTAATAAGTTTCCGCCTATCCTCCCTGTTGTATGCAGTAGATAGGGCGACCCGGTTTATACTGCGAGACGGTCGATGCAGTATAGAATTATTAGCGGTGTGAATATTCATGGTTGTATATTGGCTGAGATAATGCCAGGATGCCCATACTCAGACTGGGAAACGATTAGGGTTCTCAACCAAAGCTTTTGGCTCAAAAGCTTTGCACCGCAAGACAGCAGGTGGGCGATGTTGTATCAGAAAAAATGCTAACCTTCTTTCAAACCCCAACTTCGAGGACCAGGAGATTGTGATTTGTCAGACCTCTGCCTGGTATGAATGACTATCATTCGGTGACCACACTGTCCAGTTTAGTCCAATGGGTCATCGGGATGCATAAGCCGTCACACCGCCTCATGGCCAAGTCTCGTTGTGACAGACTTGATATTCGCTACCTGTTTCATACAGTTTTCCTTTTCGCGTTAATTGTTCCCGCGTGTTTGCGTTTTCAATTGTTCACGATCAATTTGATTAACTCTGCCGCTATTGTAACTGATCGGTTTTTTCATTTTCCCTACCGTGGAGCGACAGTAGTTACATTAGTTCACTATGTCTGTCTTGATTTGGCTGGACTCGTCGCTGTTATAAGGAATGTGATGGCATGTCAGCTTTTTCATGTCATCAAGTTCGCGGTAGCCTAGTGGTAGAGCTGCTGACTGCCAATCACACGGTTGCGGGATCCAACCCAGTTTGTCTCGGTCGCTCTCGTCTGGGCTCGGATAACTTGACAGTGTCCAGGCGTATGTGACTTGGTATGTGTCATAGTAGCAAAAGCTTGTAGTGTGAATCCTAGAAATTTAGTGTCAAGTTGAAGTTTTATTTATTTTCTAGTCGTATGCGAGTTCTTTTCCAGCCGGAAAATTTGTTCGCTTGTTATCACGATATTTGCTTTTTTTCGCTTTCAGAATTTTGGTGAAACCTTATTTCAAATAACTGGTTCACACTGGACCCACGTTAGACCGTTATTCCGCGGTGATCGTTAATCACTGGAAACCCAACTCTTTTTCACATGTGCTTCTCTCCATTTCTTTCGCACGCTCATCCGAAATGAGCGTTGTTTCAGATGGTATTTGATTTGGTCTCTTAATCAGTTGTTTCAAAGATGAAATTATCAAACGCAAACTGCTCGTCGAGGGCGAGAGTGGGAATGATGATCGACGATTGACGCTTCTGTTGAAAAATTATCTTCGTTGGGTTGCTTCTGATGACGTTGGAGATGTTGGGTAAGGACGCCTTTCACTACCAACCCTTAAAGTTTTGAAACATTTCAGGCATTGATTGGAAGCGTAAACCAGTGTGAAAATGCCATGGAACAGTCAGCTTTGGTACTGTCGATGAATCAGGAACAGTTGAATCAGTATTCGGAACTTTTCAAGAAAATAAGTCAGTCTGTTTTCGTTATTAACCTTTTCCTATTAGAAACCGATATGGAAAATGCAAAGGTTCGTATGGACGAGTGTAAAGAAGAACTTCGTACAGCTAAAATAATAAGGAAGAACCGGAGAGGTACACTGCACCATTGACTTGACATCACAATTTCTAGAATATGATAGCCTTGCCAAAATCATCGCTGAGCATCCGGAGCGCGATGTTACTCTTGAGTGAGTCTCAGTTGATGTTGTCTTTTTATCGTGACAATCCATAGAGAATTAACTGTAGCCACTATACGTAAGTGACAACCGTGCATCGTGAAATCATATAATCAACGTTGGCATGTTGTCGTGGATGATTAAATCGGAAGCAGGATTATTCCAACACTCAGTAGAATACCCCCAACGTGGTGGTGAAATATGATCAAAGCCCACAGCGAATGGATTGCATACAACACGACCGACCGGACGAGCCATCACTCAAAGAAATTGGACCAACGGGCGAGAAATGGCAAGCAAAAAACCCACAAGCATAAAACCAAGAAGAAATGCACACGTCGTGTAAGTGAAAACCGTCGCTGCGTTGTGGATCGAAATTCCCGTTCATAAATGCGAGCGCTCGCGTGTGGAGTGTGGGAACGTGCGAGTTGGACAGTAAAGATTTTGTTTTATCATACGACTTTTCGCCACGCTGGTGCCGTGCCCTGAACACAACGCAATGAAGTTGCCGTGGCCAGACCAATTTTCGGATGGAGACGTGGAAGATTGGCTGTCGGAATTTGAAGCGATTGCAGTGTGCAACGGACTATAAGACGAGGCACAACTTTTGACAGCACTGGGAACACTGCTCAATGGACAGGCAAAGGCGGTCTATGCCTTGAGCAAACAGACAAAGGCCTCAACCTCCTATCACGGGACATGAGCAGTACTGATTCAGGAATTTATCAAGGAACAAAACCGGCATCGGGTAGTGGATCGCTTCTATGGCACCGGATTTTGTGAGATACAAGACCTCCTGGTCTACTATCAGCACCTGGTACGGTAGTTGACGACGAGAAAACGAAGAAAAAATTAGTGAGGGAGCGGTTTACTCAGAGTTTTCTACCAGACTTGCAGATGGACATTGAACGGCTAGTCGGAATTGCACAACACCTACTCGTACAGACGGAAGTCGGACGACTAGAAGTCAGGGAGCTCGAGAAGAAAGTAGAACAACTGACGAAAGCGGTGGAAAGTTTGAAGTCGAATGTGGAACCAAGAAGAACACAAGTTAGACGGGCACGTGTGCAACCTGGTGGGATACTTTGCCCGCTGTTACCATAACAAACGTTTTTCTTCTTGTTTTTCGGTGGTTACGTGTTGTCATAGGGACATCCCACGGGTAAAAGTGCTGATCAAGAGAGATCAAAAGATCGCAGTGGTAGATATGGGACGGTGGCGGGGACGTCAATTACAAGCAAAGTATGAGGATTGCCTGTTAAGCTCGGTGACTGGAATGTAGTCGCAGTCGGAGGGAGAGCGCTAAAGACAGTGGGGACTCAGAATGTTGAAATTCAAATAGGTGGTACTAGGCTATGACACGCAGTGTCAGTAATTGACAACGCGGAAGAAATAGTAACAGATGCGGATCTGCTGCACAGACTGAAGGCAAACATAGACCGGGAGATGGGCGAGCTGCGTATTAATGGTGGTACTATGAAATTCTATGGTGAGGAGAGGAAAGACTAATGCCGAGTGGGCAGCGTTACCGCGAGATCTTTACCAGAATGTCCGTTTACAGCCATTAACCAGTATACTGATGAGTTCACGCACTTACTCACTAATGCAGATGACTAGTACGGCCCCTGTACATGGATTAAACATTCGATAGACGTACAACGAGGCGCGAAATGCAGATCAATATACCGTGGGATACCATTCAAGTGTATTTCAGAAGTAGAGAGCTAGCTAAAGGAAAAGGGAATAATCCGACGGACCAACAGCCCATTTTCGTCACCGGTCGTGTTGACTAAAAAATTGGATGGAACCCACCGATTTTGTGTCGATTTCACAGAGCTGAACTGAGTGACAATCAAAGACGCTTTGCCGATGCCCCAGATGGGAGAGATCTTTGCACATCTACATGGAGCCATAATACTATCCCTCAAAGACTCGTGTTCTGGTAACTGGCAGCTACCAATGGCACGGAAGGACAGTAATACGAATTTCTTAGGAGGATGTTCGGCCCGTGCAACGCTTTGGCCACCTTCAGACGTTTCTAGCTTCGCATTCCGGATGATCAGGAAGGAGTAATCGTATATAGGGACGACGTCCTCAATACAGTGTCGGAACAGCCAGGAAGGCTGTGAGCAGTGTTACATCAAATCGAGGCAGCCGGCTTAGAATGGAGTAGTAAGAACTGCCAAATGGGCCGCAGTTGAATCGTTTGCTTGGGACACACGGTTAGTAACGGAAAAATCCAACAACTGCTAAAGACGTTGACAGCCATCAAGAATTTCCCAACACCAAAATCGAAGCGGCAACTGAGGTCTTTTCTGGAAATGGTCGGTTACAATTCGGAATTTACGCCGGGGTTCCCTCAGAAAGTATATCCACTCCTCCAGCTGGTGAGGAAGGAGAATAAGTTTTTCCGAACTGAAAACTTGAAGGTGGCGTTCAACGAACTCAAGCAGAAAACTGCCAACATTCGACGATACCTGACGATTCTCAAACCGAATGAACCATTCACCGTGTCAGTTGATGCAAGTGCTATCGGAATCGGGGCAGTTCATTCACAAACGTCGGGGACTGTTGAGTACGCCAGTCGAGTACCGACGGAAGTGGAGAGAAAATATTCCACCACAGAGATCAAGTGCCTAGCTGTCGTCCGGGCGGTAGAGAAGTGAAGGACTTACCTGATGGCGACCACCTTTCATTTTGAGACAAACCACAAACCGCTGATCTGACTGAAGATGGCGAAGGATCCATGCGGACGACTTGCGCGCCGGGCACTTCGACTACAAGAGTTCAACTTTGCTATCGTACATGTCAGTGGCAGAAACAAAGAGGTGCCTGACGGATTGTCGCGACCAATACAGGAAAATGATATGTCGACTGAAGTCATACATACACGTGAATGGAGTACTGGTTGCCAACAAAAAGATCTTGGTCAATCATTAGCCTCAGGAATCAAGCCCAAGTCGTTGCCTTCGAGACTGAATGAACTGGCGCACACCTGGGACGGGCTACATCTGGAGAACGGTCAACTCGTCGTCGTTGTGGAGGCGCAGAGTGGGCTGCGATCCCGAAGACTGTCATTTACTCCAGTGGGCCATAGGGAATGCGTGGTTTGAGTGCCACACACAGCTGTTCACATAGGACGAGAACGCGTGTTCGATCTACTGCGATAAAGGGTAATTTGGCCTACGATGCGGAAAGATGTGACCGATCGCATTCGTGCATGCCCCAGCTGTCAACAGAATCAAGAAACAATGACCAAAACGCCGTCGATGCAATCCATCGTAACAAAGCAAGCCACACACACATAAGGCACAGACAATCTCGGTCCACTGCCAACAATCCCAAGTTGAAGTCGGTACATAATGGTAATGGTCGACCATTTTACACGATAGATGGAAGCCATTCGAAGGGAACAGTTGCACCCGCTTTCACGAACAATTTCTTGACTCGCTTTGGAGTACCATACAGAGTTATCACGAACCTGGGCTCATGTTTTGAGGGACAGCAATTTCAGGAGATGTTGAAGAACTGGAGAATTCAGCGTCTAAGAACACCGCCGAACCAGCCACAAGCGGACGAGTTGATGGAACGGTTCAATCGTACAATGAATGAATGATTGAACAGTAAGGAGGATAACTGGAAAGAAAGACTGTCAGACATATTGTTTGGATACCACACGCGAAGCGTGCAACAACTCAGAGTCCACCATTTTAGCTTACTTGCGGAAGGTGGCCAACGATTCTCTTGGATGTCTGTATTCGAAGACAGAGAAGGACAGTTATTACCGCAAGAAAGGCAACACCTGGAACACCGCGCTCTTGAACGGATAACAGGAACACAACGTAGAAGGAAACGAAAATATGACATGAGGCACAACACAATGAATTGGCGCCCGTTCGAGATCGAAGGCCAAGTGAACGTAAGAGAATACGGTCGACGAGAAACATCCGGTTCCCACGATGGGACGGACTATCTATCATCAAGAACAGCAGGAATACAAACGTCAAAATCAACTAAGCTCTTTGTGGGCCATAGATCAGTGTTGTACACCTGGCACCCTGACACAATTGCCGCAAGTTCTTTAGAAAAGGCGAGTGTATTGGGTGACCAAATCGAAAGCGCGAGTATTCCAACACTCAGTAGAATACTCCAACGTGGTGATGAAATGTGATCAAAGCCCACAGCGAATGGATTGCATACAACACGACCGACCGGACGAGCCATCACTCAAAGAAATTGGACCGACAGGCGAGAAATGGCAAGCAAAAAACCCACGACGGAGAGCGTTAGCCACAAGCATAAAACCAGGAAGAAATACACATGTCGTGTAAGTGGAAACCGTCGCTGCGTTGTGGATCAGGATTCCCGTTCATAAACGCGAGCGCTCGTGTGTGGAGTGTGGGAACGTACGAGTTGGACGACTTTTTGTTATAATGTGACCTGTCACTGTGGTTTTAGTTGTCTTCTATGATGATTCCACCAAACTGAAGAGCCTTTTGTGTTCCATTAAGGCTGTTCAGCATGTAGATAACTCGCTGCATTGTTTTAAATGGATTTTCATATCTTGTACTCAACGTATAGTGCGTGAAGTTTCTTATTGCCGGTCACGTTTGTTTTACCGGCAAGATGTACTCCCTTAATATTCTAATCAGATTCATCACGACAACTTCATATATATTCAGTACTGTTCCCTTAAAACTGCCGGACCTTATCCTCTGCTTTGGCCTAGCGTGAAATCAACGAAGAGTGGTCAACAGAATGATGGTGTAAGTGACGAGGATTTCAGCTATTGCTTGCTGTCGACTAGATTCTCCAGTGAACGTTCAGCTGCACTCCATATATTGCCTCTTGTTGAATTTAAAGTCAATTTTGTGTGTTCATTTTACCTAGAGTTTAATGAGTGCTTCACAAAGATCATTGGTCGGGGCTCCCAGTTTATTAACACTAAACTAGAGTTTAGATGTCTTTGCTTCAAACGACTCAGTCATTCTTCTATCTTGTCTCAGAAAGTGTCAAAAACTGAAGAGCCAGCTTCAACGATTACAAGAATTGGACAAGGAATACGATCGTAAGATTGCTTTGCGCAAGAAGCAATTTCATTTGTTCCTATTTGCTCTCAATGGTATGCAGAAACTTATCGAAGGTAAGTTCATAAAATAAGTTAATGTCGTTCCACGCTTGTTTTTAGAGGATGAATCTTTATCACCTGTTGCCACAGAGGATCCAGCAACCAACTCCCCAGACGATGTATCTACGGAAGAGGGAACCCGAATGGACACAAACTGAATTGTTCTCCATGGGGACTCCTTCTCAGATTTTTTACTCTCACTTGTGAATAGCTTCAATCAATAGAGTGGCAATTCGAATGCTCGCTGTTTTGTTCCCCAACTTTGTCCGTAAACATGTGGGTCTGCAATGGTGTGATGTAATCTCGTTTGTGTGCATATGTTTGTAAATACAAGCTATATTCGAGATTTCTCCGTGCATATTAATAGTTTCTTTTGCCCGGTACTAGTTCCTGACTTCTAATGCATTATTTGTTCTAAGATATCTTCAGTCGTTGTCTACTACGAGTAATATTCATGGTCCGGAGATTGTCAGTTTATGGTTTCATGTAGCGAGCAATCTGAATCAGTTTCACTCAGTAATGTTACTGCCTCGGCCATTGCATGTTACGCTACAGGTTAGGTATACATTCTGAAATTTGTCGATTCTACATTCGCTCCGGCTTGCCGAGTTCGCGTGTATGCTACCAACATTTTGTCTTGAACTTGGTTAGGCGATATTGCGACTCGAGCCTATGTTCGACAATCTTTCAGCCGGGGTTGTCAGGTTGATTTCATTGGTGTTCCTAATCTCTGTAGCCCGGTGATGCAAAATATCGAACTCACTCCAAGGCTTATCACATTCTGTGTTATTACTACTCATTACTTTGTCATCAGCGCACGATAACAAAGGGGTCAAGTCACAAGGTCTCTAGCGCAAATTGGACAAACCGCGTAAGTGCTAGAATGGAACCTTTTCAAGCGCCATTATTAACTCAGTGCCCGTCAGATAATGCATTGCTGCCCATTACATTAAAGCGAAGATATTTTGTGTAGTCGGCTAACCAAAATGTGTGATTGTCAAGTTTGAACGCATGCAGTTTTCGCAGAGGATTAAGTGACAAACTCTATCGAATGCATTAGAAAAATCTAAAAAGATGGCGTCAACTGTTTTGTTTTCAGCCCCAGACTTCGTCCACTGTTTCTGGATAGTGTGCATGAAAATCCCCTTTGGTAATCCGGGTCGGTTGCTGGACAGTAGTGCAAAATGGGTGGAGTAATCATGTGGCAGTTGAAAAGCGTCGAAAACAACTGACAAAAATACAATTGACAGATTGGCCGCGTTCCTCACTTTTAAAAACGAATGAACCAGTATAAACGTTTCAACAGTGAGAAGCTTACCTTCACTAAGAGACCGCGTAGACAACCTACTGAGCGGTTTTGACAGATCCTTCAGTCATTCGACGTTCTCTGCTTTTCTGATGCACACCCAATAAAAAGAAATCTAACGGTGTCATTCCTTGGGGATCTCGGAGGCCACTTAACAGGTCAGTTTTGATCCATCCACCATGACGAAAACATACCATCCAGATAATATCGGAACAGACTTGCATTGCGGCGATGCATCATCGTGTTGCTGCCTAGAAGATCTTTACTTTGAGAATCACATCTTGACGGTTCGCATGATGTGTTATACCAAAAGCGAGAACAGTATACAAGAGCATCTATCCGTGATATTCTCCTAGAAAAATACATCAAGATGATACGTCCACCTGTTATATCAACCTAAACTATTACCTCGGGAATAAACGACGTCTTATGGTCGACCTATACTGCTACCTTGGCGAGGTGGTCGGGCTTGTG